>CANYCX012295297.1:0-10409 GCA_948193385.1 Breynia disticha f. nivosa | reverse complement strand
ATATTTCACTCTTTTGTACCGGGTTTGGTTTAAACTAAGTGCATGTTTGCCACATCGATTTCATATATATATGATTGCTCATGTTTTATTCACTGTGAATCTTCTTATTTCTTGAAATGATGATTTAAAAGAAAAAAAATATAGCGCGAAATCGAATTTATTGGAAAAAGAATTTTGTGAATTTTGGTGTCACATTTAGTGGTATCAGAGCGGGGATTAGATTCCCTGCGGACTGAAACCGAAAACTGTTTTAAATTGCATTGTTTTCATGAACTAAAAGGTTTTCAAATGGTGATTTGTCTAGGATGGAGCCTATCGAGGATGTATCACACGAGGTTACCGCCAAGTCTCAGGAGTCCGTGCAGGGGCAGGGACCAGCCCCAGGACACGTAGCACCAGCTGCACCCGGTGGAGCACCATTCGCACTAGGTGTTATCCCACCGTTTGATCCAGCTCACGCACAGTTCTATCACGCGATGATGCTACAACTGCTGGGCCAACGAGGAGGCCAGCAAGGAGTTTAGCAGGGGGCCTCAGAGAGGCCAGCAGGGGGGAGGGCCTCATGGTAGACAAGAATTTCACTAAGGTGCGTAAGCTGGGCGCGAAGTCCTTTGAGGGGACCACTGATCCGGCAGAGGCCGAGGATTGGCTTTGACACACAGAGTGAATTTTTACTTGGTTGGGGTGTAATCCAGCACAGAGATTGAAGTATGCTACTTCACTGCTAGAGAAGGGAGCCTGGGATTGGTGGGAGACAATTCAAGGGAGCCAGAGTGACCCTCCTACCTTCACTTGGACCAATTTTCAGAGGGAGTTCGCAGAGAAATACACTCCTGAGCATTACAGGGACAAGAAGAAGCTGGAGTTTCTTGAGCTGAAGCAAAGGGATTTGACGGTAGGAGAGTATGAGGCACAGTTCATCAGGCTTTCCAGGTATGCACCTAAGGATGTGGCTACCAATGCTCAGAGGAGGAGCAGATTTGAGAGGGGGTTGCGACTCAGTATTCGGAGCCGTATTAATATGAAGCAGCCCACTTACCATATTCTCTTGGAGATGGCCTTGAAGACTGAGGAGTTGATAGCAGAGGAGAGTCTGGTGGAGACTAAGTGACAGAAGAGGTCTGGCAGTTCTAGCACCACGGGAGGACACCAGAGGACAGAGCTTAGGGAGACCAGGGGTACCAGCGGGGGTGGTAGTCGGCATATAGGAGGTTCTGGGAGCAGGGGTGGTCACACCTACAGACCTCCTGCTCCTAGACCGCAGGGTACAGAGGGAGCTACTGGAGGAGATAACTAGATGGTGTGTCACTATTGCCGCAGGCCGGGGTACTTTGTGAGGAATTGTTATACAAAGGCTAGAGACGAGGGGAGAGCTGTGTCAGGATTGAGCAGTGTTGTGGATAATCGAGTTACTCCTACTACTAGTGCAGGCAGAGGTAGAGGGGGTAGGACTGTGAGTACTTCAGCGAGAGGCGGGGGAGCTTCTCACACTGCAGCTGCGTCTCAGGCACGTGTCTATGCTATCACACGTGATGAGGCTGCAGCCAACCCAGACGTGATCACAAGTACGGTGTCCATATGCGTATTTGATACTTTGGCTTTGATAGACCCTGGGTCGACCTGTTCATTTGTTGGTGAGTCAGTTGTAGAGCAGTTGGGGAGTAGAGTAGAGTCTCTGGGGTACGTAGTATCAGTGTCTATGTCAGCGGGGAGTACTATTACGACTGATAGGGTACTGCAGGACTGCGAGTTACGAGTTGGTGAGCTGACCTTAATGACCGATCTTATTGTGTTGAGATTGACGGATGGCTTGAAATGATAAATTGTTGTATGGAAATGTTATGATATATGTTGGCTTGATTGGATGAATAGAAGTGCTTAGAAAATTCATTTTGTTATATGATCTTCAGGGGCAAACAGCCAGGGAACGGCCACCAAAACCGTTCCCCATGGCCGTTCCCCCTCTGGATGTTTTGCCTGGCAGGGCAAACGGCCAGGGAACTGTTTGGTGGCCGTTTCCCTTGCCTGTTTCCCCTGTCCAGCCTTCCGAAAGATCACCTAAAGGATGTGTTTGACTTGTTGTTTGTTTGTGATAATTAAAATACCTAAACAATAGTGGAATTGGAGGAAATTAGGCCGAGGATGGCCGAAGTTCCCCTGCGCATCGCAGTCTTCCAACTTAAGGATCGCTTACTAAGTATTTGTAAAATACTCACCTGTTGTTTGGCTGTTTTAAATATGTGCAGATCGTCAGTAGCAGGTGCTGGGACTTGATTTTCGGGCGGAGCGTACGTGTGTGATACCTACAACAGGTCGGCTCTGGACAGAGTTTTTGGGATTTATACCTTGGTTTTTGTATACCCTCTCGTATAGGTTATAGACTTGGCAAAGTGTATTGCTTTAAACCAAAACTCATGGCTTCCGCATATTTCACTCTTTTGTACCGGGTTTGGTTTAAACTAAATGCATGTTTGCCACATCGATTTCATATATATATGATTACACATGTTTTTATTCATTGTGAATCTTCTTTATTCTTGTAGTGGTGATTTTAAAAGGAAAAAAAAATATAGCGCGAAATCGAATTTATCGGAAAAAGAATTTTGTGAATTTTGGCATCACAGGTATCGTGCTGCTTAGTAATCTAGATAAACAGAACGAGTACGTCCTCGTGCTCATTAAGGCACGATCGTGCCAACAAGGAAAATGTATATTGAGCACAACTCGTGTTCAACACGACACGAGTGTCGTCTGGGAATTCAAGACGAGCATGACCTCGTGTTCATTAGCACACCCTGTGTTGTTCGCAAAGTTCCTCTGGACTTCATTTAAACTGCAACACTTGTTTATACTTACTGAGTATTTAAATATACTCACCCCCTTTGATTGTTTACATATGGTGCAGGTATATTAGGATTGCTACGAGGAGGATTCGAGCACGAATTTAATGAATGTGGATGTTTTTGTAAACAAGTTTGTTTTTTGTATTGTAATTTTGTATAAGCTTTTCTACTTGTTAAGTTATTGTTGATTTTTCAACTATAAACATATAACATCCATGTTTTTTTAAAATATTCGAAAATAAATGGTTTTAAATTTGAGTCTCACAGATCTGAAAATTTATAATTATGGGTCGGGGATATATCTTGAATTTTAAAAGCCTCAACTATTTAGAACGGGGCGTAGATTTTGAAATCCTCAATCCGAATGGTACCACAATCACCCCTAGTCTGTTTAACCAACAGTGAAAGTTCAGTTGATTAATTGAAAGAAAAGTGATAATATTAAATTTAAAGTATGAAAAAGGTCAAAATATCTTAAAATGCAATTTGGATATCTTTGAGAGATTTTAGAAATTTTCCACAACACATCAATTAAAAACTATTTTTTTACCAAATTGTTAATTATAATATTTAACATGTGATTATTTTCACATATATTTTAATAAGTGACATAGTTAGTAGGATTATCGAATTTATACCCACTCTGTTTTTCTTAATTTTTTTAATTATCATAGGACATTAGTGCGTTGTTTATAATTTAATGGCAATATTTTCTAACTTTTTAAAAAATATCCTTGTCTAAACCCATATTTTGGATATTATGATAACACTCGATACTTATTTATTCTAGGCATATAGTTAATTATTCAATTAGGAATTAAAATGATATTTTTCATTGACTTGAGGATATTTTTTAATTTTACACATATTGTTATGTTTATATATTTTAGAGTTATAGTGTTTTTACAAAATTTGATATTTATCCGGTGTTGATTGGTATTTGTGTGGCTAATTATGTTCATATTATGTTTGATATGAGGCTTGTAAAGAGTAGACTGAATAAATTATCGCAACTTAGTATGGACTGAACCAGAAAAAAAATCAAGAGGGACCGATATTTTTTATATTTTTATTAAAAATTCGATACATACAAAAAGTATAAAAATAAAAATAATTTGTCTAAGCAAATTCTATGGGATAAGCTTCAATTTTTTTTCAAAAACTAACTATTCATATTTTTTTCAAAAAAAACACCTTCCAACTTTACTAACCACCTCAATTAACTTCTGTTAATGTTATAAACGATTTTTTTATTAGATCGTGCAACCATGTAAAACTCCCTTTATTTAAAGTGTAATATTAGATCCAATATTTTTTTAGTTCAATTTGATACTTTATATTTGTATTATAGCTCAATTTAAGGTCTTTGCTTGATAAAAACATAGTAGAATCTCATTTTTAGTAGCAGAATTGAAGATTTGCGAAATCACTTTAAGCATTTATTACCAAAAAGCAGTCATATTTGTGGATGTGGCAAAAAAAAAGAATTTTGGTCAAAATTTTTGTTTATTTTTTATTGTTTAGTTATTTAGATAGTTTAATCCTAATTATAATAATAAAATAATGTCGTTTTAAACTGAGAATGTTAAAAAAAATTTAACGTTGCTACTAATGTAATATCGTTAGTAACACGTAGCTTCAATTTATTAGTGAACTAATCATCTTGATTGAACTATAATACAAATATTAAGCATTAAATTAAATAAACTTTATCCTCAAATTCTATACATATGCGTTAACTAACCTCATAAGTCATAACTAACAAATACAACTTACGAAAAACTAACTCATTTTATTTATATTTAGAAAAAACTCATATAATTTATCTAGATATGCATTTATACTACCACATCAGACATGCTAATTTTTTATTAATAAAATTTTTGTATTATATCAATTTTTTCTAATTTTTATAATTTCTTATGAAAAAATCTCTAAACCTTATTTTTTTTATTTATCCTTGAAGTAATATGGACTTATCTATAGTAAGAAAACATATTATATTCAGAGGATAATTCTTAATCTTAGGCGACAGAGTTGAGAGAAGAATATCATAATTTTAAACAAATAATTTTACACATATTTATATATTTTAAAGTCATCGTTTTTTTTATAAAATTTGAGATTTATGCAATGTTGATTGGTATGTGTATGATTCGTTATTGTTTTTTTTGTCAGAACCCCCGGTATCCCCGACACATTGGCCGAGACTAATCCGAGTTCGGAGCTAGAGGCACAGCTCCTCCCTCACGAAGGCGACTCTCCTCGGACTCGAACCTGGGTCCAAGCTTTCATGGAAGGGTTGGATTGTCAATCCAACCAACACTTCGTGAGTGTATGATTCGTTATTGTTCATACTTTGTATTGAGTGAACACGGTTGCAACATGTCTTTCATCTCTGCCATGTCATCATTTGCCTAGCCAATCAGAATTTAGTCTACAGATTGACCCACTAAAACGGATCGCATAAATCACTGTGCCAGGAAAATCCATTCTAAACTTATTATATTGACTCACTTAAACATGTCTTCCCACCAAACGTGCCTTGGTTCAGTGGTGTCTGGGGCTGAACTTGGTAGGGCGGACTGCGGTTCGATCCCCCGCAACGCCGTTTGGGAGGGGAATAAAATCTAACCACCCGGAATCCTCTCCGAACCGGATTAGTCTCAGCCCAGTGGGTTGGGGATACCGGAGATCAGACTAAAAAAAACATGTCTTCCTCCACAAACATTATTTTCAATAGATAGCAATTAAACTAATAAATATATACTAAAACCATGTTTTCCTCTCTCAATTTCTATCTTTGGAGGCTGAATTCTCTGCCTATCTCAAAATTAATATATATGTTCAATAATGTTAATGTGTAAGTATTTACCATATCAATATTTATTTTATATTGAAGCATCAATATAAAATAAATATTATCAGATATAATAAGGTTACAAACCACAATGGACTATGCATCAATGACCCATAATATGGGTTCTCGTTGCCTTGTCTCACAATACCAATCTTGCTAAGGACTATCATCACAAAACAGATGTAGCCAGTGTTGAGATATCACGTGACATACACTACAAGAAAAAAAAATGTTATTTTGGCAAAGTTTTTTGAACAAAATAATTACGTCGAAAAATTAATTTCCAATGAAATTCATCGTAAAATTTTCGTTCAATAGAATTTTTTAATATTCCGTCAACATGAGTTTTTTCCCCAATATTTACAAATTGTAGAAGAATAGCAAGTAAGAAAGAAAGATACATATTCAGTTGTTTCATATACGTATGCCAAAAATTTCTCAAACTTTGAAACTTTGACAAAAGGTAAATTAACTCTTAACTATTTATCGCATTAATTTCAACCGTTTGTAAAATCAGTATAAATATTTTAGAAATATTTTAGAAATTTGTATTGATAATATATAGAAGATATATTTAAATATATTATAAATAAATGTGGAAAATTTACGTAAAATAATAATATTTTGATATATTTTGCTGAGTACTAGTTTAGTTAATTAGACACAAAATAATTGGTCCGACTACATAAATAAGTTCACTCACATAGCTAAATACCTTAGATTCTTTTCACTAATTGAGAGGTCTCTCATTGTGAATAAAATATAAAGTTGAAACTGTCATTTAAATAATAAGTATAAATTTAAATGAATAAGTGACACTTTACCAGGTGTAAAATAAAAGACATTATTGAGATCATTTTATATAGCTCACCACGTATACTTTAATATGTCATAAATTAGGTACTTATGTGATGTTTACTGGATAAGTAATCAATACCGTTTAAAATCAAGAGCAGTCTTGTATGAACTAAGGGAATATGTTAAATACATTAAAAACCAAAGCTTAGGTATGATGTTAATAATATACATGCGCTCCACTAAGAGGAAAGAACACCAAGACATAATTTTTTAGTAAAATTTTGTGTGAGTAGAACCATTGGGATAAGAATCATAATTAAATGATCTTGACTCCCTCATTGAGACCAAGTGTGAAGAATATTAGTTGTTCTTTGCAAAAACAACCCTTAATACTCATAACACTAGAAAGAAGCATAGAGGTTAGACAATTGACTTAATATGTTTACTAAGTAAGCATGTGATTGACACACATAAACATTAATCTGTTGAATAACTAATGATTTTCATGGTGGAGTAAAAGTAGTTTAAGTATTACTTTTGAAAACATCATCACAGTTAAGAATCAAAATATGTTTGACTCGTCGGTCAAATATTTCTCGATGAAATATTCCTAGCAGAAACTATTAGGCTTTCACCGGTTCGTATTGAAAGCAGTGATTGTACGTAAAGTTGGCTAGAGAGGAGTCACATTATTCAAGAAATAGATAATTTGCTTGAGGAGCAAAGAGATATTTTGCTTAAACAAAATATGAGTAGCTTGATAATAGCTTTGTAAACTCATAGTCACTGACTGGTTCGCATCCTGGCTGCAAAGTGTTTACTATCTGCATGAATGGCTCGATGGAGCTCACACGTGAGAAAAAGAGATTTTTCACGTGCGGGTGAGAGATGTGGGTTTAATAGGTCCACCCATGACTAGTTGGGTGAATTTAGAACCAAATACATATTATTTTAGTATTTGGACATTTGGTGTAATTGTATAATAGATATGAGAATTTATTTGGTCATTAATCCAACTGATATAAGGGTTGAAAACCATAGTTGTCTAAATAATTTTGATGGAACGACAGTTTTCCTCTACAAATAAAAACTGACTCAGTAAAATGTTCTCCTCCTCCCTTCTTAGTCACAAGCTTATAATAAAGAAAACTGAGTTTTTTCTCATAGATTATTCAACGGATATGTCACAACACAATAGAACAAGTTGCATGCATTGACATTCTCCTCACAGTGTAGGTTGTAATTGGAAGCGACTGACAATGACATTATTTTTAAGGAGTAAAATCAGGTTAGCGTTTTACTCTATGTATTACGGTGTTGTGGAGCTAGCATAGAAAAAATCGAGTCAATCTCTTAAGTCTGAGGCAACAGAGTTGATAGCAATCAAGCCAAAAAAAATTTAAAAATAATTTTACGTTTCAACTTAACCTTCATTTATATATTTTACAGAATTTGAGATTTATCCAATGTTGATTGGTATGCCACATAGACACTGACTTATGGCTCAGCTTACTTCTTCCGTCAATCATAGTCCTATCCAAGTTGTAACATAATGTAATGTCACTAAATTTTGCATGATATAAAATTATTTAGTACTCTCAATAAAATAATATCACTAATTTTTTTATAATTTTGTATTGTAAAAAAATAAGTCTTTTTTTATTTATCCATATAATAATATGGACAAGAAATTATACTATATTCAGACGATAATTCTAAAAGTTTATATATAATTTTTTATAATTTTGATGGACATTGATTTGTTCTTAACTCATTGTATTGACCCACAAAAATGAGTTCCGTAAAGCACTGTGCTAGAAAAATCTATTCTTAACTTATTATATTGACTGACTTAAAATGAGTTGCCTCCACAAACATTCTTTTCGGAAGATAACAATCAAACTGATAAAAAAAAATTATACTTTTCAACTTGACTTACAATCCTAGCTAAAACAATTGTTTTCTCTCAATTTTTATCTTTGATGGTTGAATTCTCAACCAATCTCATATATTTTGGAATGAATGTTATGAGGTAATATATTATTTTTAATTATTTTTTATTTAAAAAATTTATATTTACATAATTAGTATATTTTTTATAATTTACTGATATTAATGAAGATGATAGAGAGGATATTTTAAATTTACTTATAATGAAAAGAATAATGGTCATAAATTATTGTAAGTTTGGTTCCATTTTTTTAGGTTTTCGTTGTTGATTTATAATGAGTTTTCTTAATTTATTAAATTTTATGATGATGATATTTTACTTGGTTGTTTTTTTTCAAAAAAACTAAGTCATTTTTCATAAATTCTCCTATCTCTATTCCGTCCCAAAACCATTTAATCCGTCTAAAAATCTCCTAATTTCGTCTCGTCCTGTCTCAAAATTTTATGACGGTACGAGATAGAGATTTTTGATTTAGAGATGGGTCTGTAGGATCTTTAAAAAAAATCCCCAAACAATAAAACGAGATTGAGGAATTGTGTGATCATCTCTCATCTCATCTCATCTCATGAGTAACCCTAATTTTAGTAATAACAGAGAGAATATGTAATAATATTAAATTTGAGAGATTCACAAGTGATATTTTAATAAGCGACTGAGTTAGTAATGATTAGAGAATTTACATTCATTTGGCTTTCCGTTGTTATATTTTGGGTATAATGATGACACTCTTATGTTTATTTAATATAGCAATATTCATATATTATTCTAAAATAGAAATTGGTGATTATAATTGTAATATTTACTTTTATATATAAGTGACATGTGATAAATTTATAATTTAAATAAAATTTTGTAATTGTAAGTATTAATTCAAATTATTTTTGACAAGATATAATAAATTGCAGCAAAATAAGAGAGTAAACATGATAAATTATATTAAAATAAAAATAATAAGATATTTTTATATAGAATATATTTCAATTAAATTTTGATTATAAATAAAATAATTTACATTTATGTATAAAATTAATACGTTATACTTTTCAACTTAACTTTGAAATTACGCTGGAAATGCCGAGAAAACTTTACTCAAAATTAATATCAATGCTCTATAATATTAATGTGTAAGTATTTAATATCTATTTTAATTTTTATATTAAAGCATATATTTTTCATTGTTTGTAACTTAAGGATTCAGTTTTTATAATTATTAATGCAACCTAAAATTAAATTCTATTATGGTGTTTCGAAGTTTCTTCTTATGAGCTAGAGAAATATTTCAATATTTCTTCTGTAACTTTTTCTATTTAAATACAATAAATTTATCTTTAGCGTCGATAATCAAAAAATTTAATTAACTAAGGATATCTTGATATGACTTTTTATTATTGAATATTCATCTAATTTAATTACTGCTATTGATTTTAATACTGTTTTATTTAGTTTTAGTAATTTTATTTAGATTTAAAATACTTTTTTTTATAAAAACATTTTTTGATCATTTTAGTTTATAATTTTTATTTTTCAAATAATTAATATATTAATTTATGTAGATTTGACCACACTTCTGTTATACTCAGTAAACTTTTATGAAAAACAATTTATATTTACAATTTTGAATTGTAAAAAAAAGTCGTTTTTTATTTATCCATATAATAACATGGACAAGAAATTGTGAACTAGACAAAAATTGTGAAAAACTCGCACAATGTTACAGTTTTTGAACGGACAAAACTAGCAAAAACCCTCTCACTCTCACAAAAGACCAAAGCCCAATTACAACTCTTTAATGAACTAGACTTGGTTTTTGTGATGTTCAACTACTAAGGCTTAAAGCCTATTTATAAGGGGAGAACCCCTTTACACTTTCACTTCTAATAGATGTGGGATATTGAGTACTACTCCTACTCAACCTCTCACTCTTACTCAAACTAGAATTTGAGTAGTTAACCCAACA
>CANYCX012293228.1:0-43657 GCA_948193385.1 Breynia disticha f. nivosa | reverse complement strand
ATATTGTGTTGATTGGTTGAGTTCTCTTTACTTCCATTTGCATAATTGTTAGGTTGGTTGATTGAATTGAGAATTGGTTGATTGTCTTGGAGAATTAATTTTGTGGGTATTGTTATTGAGTATACTTTGAGGTCCTTCAATTGTTACCTTGTTAGATCTCTCAGTTCTTTCTTGTATATCGATTGTCGATACTCCTAGTTTCCGGCAGCGAGTTCGACAAGTTTATCGTTGTAAATTCCTGATAACCTGATGGCACAAGAATATAAATTCAGATTTGTGATACATAAACAAATGTTTAGACGCAAGAAGAACATTATTCAACCTCCGAATTCCGACCATTTTCGTAAATTTGTCAGAAAACAGTCGTCGGAAATAAATTCTTATAAAAATGCATTTTTTTTGTTAGTCGAAAATGAAATTCATCAGAAAATGTTTTTTTGTCAGGATACTTTTTTGAGTGAGAGGACCAATGTTTTTGCCAAAAAATTAATTTTTAGCAGAAAAATTTCGGCTAAGAAATTTCACACAAATTTTGTCGGAGATATCGCTAAAAAAGAATTTTTAAAGTTTTCGGTAAACAAAAATGTCTAACGAATTTTGTCAGAAATTAAATTTTCCAACGAAATTAATCGAATTTTTTTCAACGTAATTTTTTCAACGGATAAATCTAGTCGAAAATTACATTATTTCTTGTAGTATATTTTACCTATGAAAGGAGAATTTTCCAGGCCAAAAAGCAGAGTTGTTGTCGTCTTCAATCCAAATCCGGTGCTCGAGATGATCCATTCTAGCAAGCCATGGAAACCTCAATTCGTGCTCAATCTGTTTTCCATTTCAACGTGTCAATTTTTAAATATTAAAATTAAATTCACCTCCAAGAACGTGGGAAGTGTTAGTTATATATTTCAATTAATTTTTTATTCCAACCTTAAATTTTGTACAGATATTTAAAAGTGTGTTAAATTATGTGTCAAATTCCAGACAACATTATGACAAAACGAATCAAAAGGATATTGACTCAGTCAACTCAGGTAGGAATTAAATGGTTGTTGTATAACTATGAACAATCACACATCCACCAAAAAAAAAAATGAACAATCACATCGACGTCGTTTATTATATAGTCGACATTTTAACTGTTTTCAGATAAGGTCAAATTAACAATAAAGTATTGGTTGAGTTGACAACTTAATTCGATTCGGTATACTCTCTTAGAATCGACAAGAACTGTATCTTTCACTCTGATTTCAGATTATTATTTGCCAAAAATAGAAATACGGAGGATTTAGGAAAAAAAAGTCAAAGGATAATGTTTTCATTACCCTGGCACTAAAATTGGGAAATGAATGGCGATTTTGGTGTTGGGTTTGCGAGAGAAACTTCTGAGAAAATGTTTTTGCCACTTCAAGTTCAAGTTCTCCTGGAAACATAAGGTGTGTGGCTCTGTAAACATTAAGCATCGCACTTTGGAACTCTTCACGGTTGTGTTGGATAAGATCTTGAATTTCTTCCTCTAAAAACCAACAAAAGCTCCCTGGAAATGGAATCCAAGCAATTTTTCTATTTAAGAATTTATAAAAAATTAACGAAAGCCTCTTGTTGCATGATTGTAATAAGCTGATTAAGTACGTACTTGGTGATATGCGATTGCCATGCATCCTCAGCAGCCAAAAGGCCAAAGAGTCTTTATATAGCTGCGATGCAACTGATGAAATGATTGGTATTTCCCTTGCTTCTTGGTTCTTGTAGTTCCTGAAGAAAAAGATTGAAATTTATACATTAACCAAATTTATACATTAACCATTATAAACTAACTTTATTACTGAAGTTGATCTTGTTGGATAAATCTGACTGAATATTACCTGTAAACTTCACGTAATACTCGTCCAATCTCTTCATTGAAATGCTCAGCAAGGCCCAGCCTTTGAAAATGGTTGATCAAGCAAAGCTTTATAAACTTTTCATCCATTGGATATGTTGGTGGAACTGCATGCAGTTGAAAATACTAAAATATTAGACAGTTCTCCTTAGAACAAGCAGCAAGAACAATAATCTGCAATCAATTATTACCCCCATCAGGGCAAGCTTTAACAACAGATTGGAGATACACTAAGCAATCTTTATTGCCAGAAGCCATGAATGCTCTTGCAGTTGCAGAAGGAGACTGGAATAAGGAGCCATCAGGATTAATGTGTTTAGCTATATATTCCTTGTTAACATCATCAGAAAATGGCAGCGCTTCGAAGTACGATAACAAAGGACGAAGTTGATTTTTGTCCATCACTCCCTCTCTATAAGAAAATAAATAAAAATAATTAGTAACTTTTATGAAGGAATATATAATAAGAAGGAATAAAAAGCGAGTGTAGAGAGAGATTTGCCTGCGAAGGAAAAACTTTCGTTTCTGGAAAACTTCAGTGACCACATTTTTAACTGGATCAGTAAACATAATATCCAAGCCAGCAGCACGTGCAATCTCTATCATTCCAGGGAAGATGATAGCAAACCAACGAGGGCAAGAATCGTGGTCCATGCCTTCGAGAAGCTGTTCTGCTTTTGCTTCAACGAAATTCATCCCTGATATAAAACAACAATAGTGTCTTATTTAATCTGCAGATTTAAGTTATTTGCATGTATGAATATAAGTTCTGTCGATTAAATGAAGCTATACCTTTATAAATCAACTCATCTCCAAGACCCCATGTTTTCAGAGCAACCATACAAGCAATGGTAGAAGGAAGGCAATCAAAAGTAGGGTGGCCATGAACATCATATTCTCCCCAGAACCCTTCTTCTTTCTGGCTATTCAGAACCCAATCCAAGCAATTTCCGAACATTGGTCTGACTGGAACGGTGTTAGTGTCCGGAATCATGGCTAGCCAAGCTGTGTCGTAGGCAGAAGTGGCTATTAGTGAGTATACATCTTGCTTTTCGTCGGAGAAGATATCTTCCTTAATTTGTTTAACCAAATATTCAATGTGGGATTTTGAACTAGAAAATTCCATATTAAATCAAAATAAGCTCTGATGTTTTTTTCTTACAACCTGTTTGAATGCTTAGAGAGTCCAATGATATGCGAATTTATAAGTTTACAAAATGGAGACTGATGAAAATACAGCTTGTGAAACGTGTGTGGTTCTGAAAAGTAGACAACAATCAGTGTTCATATTCAATCCTAATTATCAGAAAATACAGTGGTTTATTTATAGAACTGATAATTTTAAAAATAATTTCATTTTTTTTAATATCAATTTCTATTCTAGGAAAAAAGTGCAAAACGTCGTTCTTGTCGTCCAATTTCTCGGCTGTTGTAGGGCTGCTTTCAAATTCTTCTTTTTTGTCTTTTTTTTTTAATATTCCAACTGCAAATTCTAATTATCCAATATAAACTCACTTTATAATCTTCACTTAAATCCTCACATGCAACTTTTTATTAAAAAATTTGATAGGTTTCCATTTACACATCAGTTGTGTAAAGAAAAGGTTAATTACATCTGTTTTTAATGAAATTATTCAAATATTATTGTTTTCGTTCAAGAACAAAATTTTTATATTGTGAGAAATTCAACAAGTTATAAACCCTAGTTTGCCTCTCTTAACAATACCTCATCAGTTGATTAAAAAAAAAACAATACCTCATCAGTTCAACAAAAATGAGAATATTTCTGCTTTTCCCATTTTTTAAATTTTGGGAACTGAAACGAAAAAATCGAACATCTCTCATTGTGGTGAGTGCGCAAACGTGTTAGTAAATTTTAGTGTTTTTAAACTGAGAAAAAAAATAAAATTAGAAGTAAAATTGCGGTTGTGATCTGGACTTCTAATTCAATCTATTGAATTAAATTTCTGGTTCTGTAGCGGCGTTAGGAGACATATACAGTTTCTAGTCTATTGGTTCGTCATGTTTTATTGAAACTCTTTGTCCTTGAATCATAAACTAACCCGACCCCTTTTTTTAAAATTAAAAAAAATAAAAATAAAAATTGAGAAAACAATAATGGAGGTCAGGGACTAAAGAGGCCAAGTGCATTTATAGGAGACTCTGACTGAAAACGTAAACTGATGATTAAAAATACAAACCGAAAGCTGAAAACTCAAATTAGAGTCTGAAAATTGAAAAAAAAAGACTCAAAAAATTAAAAATAAGACTGGAAACCGAGTGTTTTTAATTTATTTCCATTTTTTTAAATTTAATTGCGACTGTTGATGGCAATATAAGTATTGATTAATAAATAATGATAATAAAAAATTCTCATTAATTGATGAAACCACAAAACTCAAAATAATATTCTTATGCTGGATCTACACCAATATTTGCAATCTATAATTGATTAATAAAGATGGAATTTGTTCACCTTTTTTTTGGTTATATTATATATATAACATTTATTTATAAAATATATTTTGTAATTAATGTTTCAACAGATTTTCGAAGGATATTATTTGAAATAAATATGAATGAGCTGTGTGGGATGTGGAAAGCTTCTCGACAATCCATTGAAGACTAACCTAACCATTTTTTCCATTTTTGCATGCAAAAGTTTCACGTTAATTTTTGCACGACAATATATTTATTTTTTTATAAAATGAAATTGTTTATATAAAAATAAAATTAAAAAAAATTGTGACATTGTAACTATAAAAATAAAAAAATTACAAAATTTAAATTTATTGTCATCACAATAACAAAATGTTTATCGTCAACTACGAAACACCCAAAATTTCATTTTCTAAAAATTATGGTTAAATTTTAATACGAGGATTCTAACGAGTGAATTCATTGAGGCTCATTCTTTATTTAACTGAAACTGTACAGATTATATAAAATTAAAACTGTATTTACTGAATAAATCAAAGACCCAAATTTATTTTTACCGAATCTAATAATCATAATGCATCACCTCAATAAGTCCCTTCAAAGAGAGGACTCATAGTAAAAGTCCCCAAATAATTATTGCTTTCAACAACTCGTATAGAATTATTATTAACTCATTAATTCTATGGTAGGGTCAAGCCAACATATTATAATGTTTGACAAGACTTCCATCATCTCTACAAGATTACAATAATATAGTTTGATTTGAACTCTAACTACAACATCCTCGGCCGTCGGAATACTATTTGAGTGTGGATATTATTCTATTTTTGCTTTTTTTTGTCTGAACCACGAGGTATCCTGAGCATCCCAGACTAATCTTCGTTTGAGCCGGGCAGGACCACAAAGGCGACAAAGCTCTCCCAACCAAGTTTTAATGCAGCTGCATACCCAGAACTCGAACTCGAAATCTCTGGTTAAACTAGAACAACCTCACATCAGTTAATCTACGCGTTTAGTTTGTTGCACTATTTTTTCGCTTGTTGACATGTGTTGTGTGCAGTACGTTCGATAACGAGAAAATTCTCAACAATAAGTGGATTTGGTATTGTTTGAAGCAACATGACTTTTAATAGCTTGAAGTTTGGATTAATTAAAATACTCCGAACTACGGACTAAAGTACGCTATAAGGGTAAATATAATCTACTTGGCTAACATTAAATGAAAAACTTTATAAGAATGATTAAATTACAACGAATTGAATTTTAAACAAGGAATGCAAATTACAACGATTACATATAAAGTTAAAAACTATTGAGTTTTAATTACGTCAAATATTACGTCATTATATCAAATTTTACTTGTCAATTCTCCTAAATTTAACCAAATAAAACCTTATTTTCTAACTCACTCCGCCAATTTGATGGTCGAGTTTAATTTTATATTTTTTCAACTAAGTTGCTTATATGCTCATGTAATTTTAAAAAGTAGTCTTATGACTTTTTAAAATTCTTTACAACCAAACGATTTCCAAGTCCAATTTTCTAACAACCAAATCAAAAACTCTGCACATACAGAGGGGACGAGAGAAAGACCACACCCTTTTATGTCCACATAATTTAGAGAGTCGTTTTCACTTTCAATCAAAGTGAGAAAAATTATGAAACTGGTGAAGTACATTCACATACCAAAAATGATATTGAGTTTTTTTTTTCCCTAAATGTTTTGAATGAATGAAAATGGAGGAATGCATGGAAGAAATATAGGTGTAGATGAGGCATGTTTCGCGTTTTGAATGAGACAACTGATGAACTGTGTTTTCAAGCTTAGGGCACACATACGACCCCCACCATCAGTCTGCCGTCGATCTTTTGTTTGCTTTCAGATTCGAATCGCCTCAATGTGTTTCACCACCTCCCATTTTTCTACGTTGCTAGCAACCTAAGCTTCTCTTATAATCTTTTAATGTGATAAAGATGCCGCGGAACAAGATAAAATACAAGAATTCACGTAGTTCGATCAACATGATTTACGTTTACAAACAAAGAAACAAGTTATATTATTACTAGTTTTTTAAAGGCTTTCTAGACAAATACAAACCAATACATACAAATTTACACTAAGTCACTCGATCTATAAAAATTCTAAAATTGCCCTAGATATAACCTATGCTGCCCAATTATACGGTTGTTAATGTAAGACATGAACATAGTTTTATAATATTTATATTATAAATAATAATATATGTTCAAAAATAACATGACACGAATATGATACGGTAAACACGAAACTAGACCATCAAACATATATGGTTGAATTTTTTTTGGAAATATTAAGAAAAAGATACATCAACATATGCAATGTTGACAACGTCATAGTTGTTGTAATAAAATGGTTTGAGTGGTCGGGAATCTGAGATTACACGTATCAATTATTTTTGTGGTTGTGCTTAAAACTTATTTTGACTGGTTCAAATTTTTATTTTCGGATTCTTTTTTTAGAGTTTCGTCAAAAAATTAAAAATGTTCGACAAAATAAAATCAAAATTCGCCTCTTATTCTCATCTTTGTCGTGTTAATGTCGTTTTTCAGAGTTGAATTTATCTGCAAGTTTCAAAGGCACAAAGGGTCGATGTAGTTTAGTATTTTTTTCCACTATTTTCCCAAGTTTTAGTTTGATTTATAATTTTAAAGCTATCGATTTCTGATACGATGATGCGATTTGTGATTACACGTTTATAACATGACATGAATGATAAGAATTTTAATTTATATAATGGTTATATAAAAAATAATAATGTTTAATAGGAAATAACATGACACATACAATAATAGTAATACGATAACATTGTTTTTTATTGAGAACTCTAATCATTTTACTGAAACTATACAGATTATAAAAATATTTTTTACTAAACAAAATTTTTATTATATTAAATAGTAATATTTGTTGTTTCATTAAATTCTCTCCTTAAAAAAACTCAGTAAAAATCGGGTTCAACCTCTCGTAAGCAATTTTTCCATTCAAAATAATTAATATTGATAAAGTTATTAAATAAGGTTTTTATAAAACTCGATATTACAAACAATATAGTATTCGTGTAACATAAAACAAAGGTTACATACCTACGGGGCGTTGCTTGGATTGACATTCCAACCCCTATAGAGGTCTCGGATTTGGATAGTGCTCAGTCCGATCCCTGGAGGAGTCGCCCTTTATGAGGGAGGAGCTGTGTCTTTCGCTCCGAGCCCAAATTACTCTAGGTCAATGTGTTTAGGATACCGGGTGATTAAGAAAAAAAAATAAAACAAAAGTTACATAATAGAGTTTGAACCAATTATGGATTGTATCAAATTTTCAAAATAAATGGCCTATGATTGCGAAATTTGATATGATTTATAGAGTTTATTTCAGAATTATTGATATGTTACATAATTGGCTCAACAATCAATAACATAATTTCTTGTTATGACCATTACTAATAAAATTATTAACAAATTTGATTTAAAATCAAAATTTCTCTAACGCATTTCCTAATCATTTTCTCTTCTGAATCTCACCTTCTTTTATTTTATTTCTTTGAGCTTTTTCTTTGGTTTTGAAATTCGCTTTTGCCTCTCACATTTACTGTCAGATTACTTTTTGTCTTTCAATTCGATATCAGATTTATTTTTCTGGCCCAGCATTATATTCTATCATCTCATTGCTATTTTTTTCTCCAATTAAACCCATTTGAACACGTGTCGTTCTTGCGGTAACAATAGCACAAAGGTTACGTAATAGAGTTTAAACCAATTATAGATTGTATCAAATTTTCAAAAAAAATGAACATTGATGGTGAAATTTTGATACGATTTATAGAGTTTATTCCAGAATCAACCGATATGGTTCATAATTGGCTCACGAATCAATAACATAATCTCATGTTATGACGATGCCAGTCATTATCAAATCAGGATTACATGGACTGCAAATTTTTTTTTTAAATCAAACTTTTCATGCACGTTTGTTTTTTTGGGTTTGAATCTCAATATCTCCGATCAATTGGGCCGAGACTTTGGGAAGGAATTTTAGGTAGTTAGGTTTCATTCTCTTCCCAAGTGGCTAGGGATGACAATTGAACCCGGAATCTGCGGGAAACCCGTTTCCTGTCCCCATTTTGACTGGGGAATCCTAGTTTGACCGGATATAGGGACGGGGACGGGGATGGTATCCCCTCCATCCCCACCGGGAATCCCCGTTCCCGTCCCCGTCCCCCTCGGGGTTCCCGACGGAGAATCCACGTCCCCGTCGGATAATACATGTATCCATATCTGTTTTTATATATTAATTATATATTTATATTATATATATGTTATTATTATTATATATATAATTATTTTTTAAAATATTATGTTCTAATTATTAAAATTTAAATTATATATTTTTTTATTTATATATATATTTTTAAAAAAATTAACTTTGCAGTCCATCCTACCAAGTTCAGCCTCAATCACTACTTAACCAATACACACTTGGCAAATCTTTTCATGTACATTTAAAGCCAAAAAATTGACACACTAAATCACTTTCATTGAAAATTCTAGAGATCTCAAGTTCGAGTCCTGAGTACCCAGCTGCGTTAAAACTTGGTTGGGAGAGCTTTGTCGCCCTTGTGATCCTGCACGACTCGAACAAGGATTAGTCTGGGGTGCCTAAGATACCTCGTGATTCAAAAGAAAACAAATATTGTTTTCTTTTTCATACCGCGTCTTAATCCAATCCCTATTTATGACCTTAACTCAAATTAAGTGCTTCAACAAAATGAAATCCAATTAATTGAAAAAAAAATAAAAAAATAAATTAAATTTGGTTAGCAAAAAATGAAATTGTTTCTTATAATATATTTGAATGAGAGTTTTTGAAGGTAAATTGAAGTTTTATAAAATAAGTACGGAAGAAAATTTTGTTTAAAAAAAATAATTTGGTGGGAAGTGTTTCATCTCGGAATTTTTACTTACTAAATTAATGGATTGAGAAATTAAATTATTTATTATTTTTTGTGAATTTCTCTTTTTTTTTTTAGAAAAATTGTCATTGCTATCATAGTTGTTTTTTTCGATTTATTTTGGTTAATATACTGATAGTATATTATATAAAAAGACAAAAATGCATCTTTAAATTTGTTTTTCTAACAAATACAATGATTTATTCTTAAAATTTTAAATTATGAGTCTAAATTTATATTTCAATTTAAAATACTTATTTTTTTTGACATATTTACATTTGTGACATAAGATCACGTATTTAACTTCACATAATAAAGACAAATAAAATCAAAATTAAAAGTCAAAAAAGCAAAAAAAAAAGAAAAGAAATCTCAACAAACAAATGCCCCACATCACGTGCGAGATTATTGAATTTCCTCCTCTTTTCCTTTCAGTCTTAGATGTCATATTCACTTTGAATTTTAAATAGTGTCAATTACACAAAAATATGACACAAAAATATCTTTTTTTTTTGAGAAATACACAAAAATATTGTTGTAATGCAATCTAAGTTTTTAATTAAAATACGCCAACACAAAAAAAAAATTTACTAAGACCGTTAATAGTTATTTTCTTCTTTTCTTATATATTTAGGGTTAGAGTTAACGACATCGTTCGTCTTTTAAAATGCTCCAAACTCTAAAAGTCCGTAATCAAAAACGACTTTCTTGATGTCATTTGTTCAATATACAACGACACGAAAATTGGTAGAATTTGAACTCAAAAGACTATAATGAGGCCACGGATGTATGAGCTTTCGTAAGCAATTTTTTCATCCAACTTAATAAATATAAATAGTTATAAGATAAGGGCTTTTTAAAAATCGAATATTCCAAAAAATATATCGATTCGTGTAACACAACATAAAGGTTACATAATAGAGTTTGAGCCAATTGTGCATTGTATCAAATTTTCAAAACAATTGACCAACGACTGCGAAATTATTTCAGAATTATTGAAATTGTATGAAATTGGCTAAAAAACCAATAACATAATGTCATGTTATGTATTATGTAGAGGTGTAAATCGGTTCGGATTCGGTAGTTCACAGTTCCACAAACTATGGAACCGGGGGTCCATGTACCGGATCTAGTTGGTTTAGGGGCAGTTTGGTTCCAGTTGCAGTTCATGTGTCGAATCGACAGTTCAGCTTCATGTTCGACGATTCAGATTTGATTTTCCTTTAAAAATAAACCGGACTGCCGGTTCATGGTTCTATTGTTTATAGAACCGGAGCCGAAAATGACCGATTTCAACGGTTTCGGTTCAATTTTTATGAGAGAAATATTTTGCATTAGGTTTGTGGATGGTGTAGTAGGGTTGGGTCTTTAAGTTCACAGCTTGTTTCTGCATAATGGACCCTCGTCTGTGAGCGGGTTAACCCACCATGGAGCTATGCCCAATCTCCAGATCAGTAACTCATGCATGCAACTTTTAACAAAATTAAAGTACCATCAATTAGCAAAAATTATATATCGTAAATGTATATTATGAAAATATCTCAAAGAACGTAATCGTCAAAATAGCTAACTTGAGATTGTATATTATGAAAATTGTTAAATTTTTACGTTCACATTCGTAAATTAACAAATTAGGAAAATAATCAGATTTAAGTTCACATGTGTTCGCTTTTATAAGTTATTCTAGATTTAAATCTGCATACGTCTTTGCAATATAGAATTGCGAGCTGGTATTTTTTCTTTAAAACGATTTCATGATATGCAATCTCAAAAGTGACGATACGCACAATTACTGTCATAAATTATTGAAGATGAAATAAAGAATCATTTAAGTTAATATCACTTATTGATCGATTAGAGGGTTAAATGTAGCCTCTAATTATAATAATTTTATATTTTATTTTGTGAAAATTCAAATTAACAAAGTCAATGCTACGATATAACAATACTATGTTTTTTTTTTAAATTATTGATAACGAACATATATGCTTAAGCACTATAAGAAAATTGACAATTTCTGGAGAAAATATATTTTTTGGCGAATTTTTTCGCGATTTTTTTCATTGAATCCTATGGGAAAAATAGTTTTTTTTGACGAAATTCATTGGCATCTAATCATTAGAAAAACTTTATTTTACTGTAGTGAGATTTGGCCATAAAGACTTCCTCAATTACTTAAAAATCAACAACAGTTTATTTTATTTTATTTCATAAGAACAATCTTTTAGTTTAGAAATTGCTACTACTTTATGTTCTTTTAAGTTTTGCTTTTATAAAAGGATAAATAAATTATTTTATTTTTATTTATTAATTTTTTGTAATATGTGTATAAATTCAAATTACGAAAAGTTAAACGAACAGAGGGAGTATTTTTATAGAGGAAGTATCAAAAGGCCAAATTAAAAAAGTGAAATTAAAAATAAGTTATCCTTTTGAATGAAAACGAAGTTATTAGGTGCGCCGGAATTATGGGTTGATGACATGATTATATTTGAATTAAACAGTGATTATTAGGTTGAATTAGATGATATATGAAGTATTAATTCGCGGAGAAGGCAATTAAGAATTGTGGGAAGATATTAATCGGTGTGGTCTCATAACCCAATACCATAACGAAATATTAAGATCATGTAAAGAAAATTTTTTATAATTTGATGTTATTATATTCCGCTATATGTTGAATGGGTATAGGGTTACAATTTGGATTGACGATACTTAATAATTTTTTTAATCAATATCATTAATAATATAATAAATTTTGAAATAATATCATTTGTATACTTATTATTCGTATTATCGAATAAAATTATTAGGCTTAAGATCTGCTTTTTCATTAACAACACATTCGACAACACCTTATCACTCATGCACACACTCGTAAATTACTTAAAAACTAGTCGTCACACCGTACTTGCGAGGATTTATAATATTTATTATGAAAAATTATTTTTTTATCTATTGGAATTATAATTTTTTTATTTTTTTATTTTTAATAGGAATAATAAAAAATAAATAAGTAAAGACAATAGAAAATAATAATTATTTTAAATTTATTTTAAAAATATATTTTTATATAAAATACAAAATTATATTTTTGTTTCTGTTTATTCTTACTTGTTAAATTTGACAGGTTAAATAGTTAAATTTTCATAAAAAATATTTTGAACTCTTTCTCATTAATTGCCAACTGCCAACGACCACAAAATATATATGTTTCTAAAACATAAGATTCGGAAATTTAATTTTCAAAGAAAAATATTTTCTTAACCAAATTATTTTCCGTCTCTGACCTTTTTAAAAAATAATATCTTTTATTAAAAATATAAAAATTATTTTTTAGTTACAAATTTTTATACAAAATAATTATAAAAATAGGTAATTATTAGTTTTTCATTTACTGAAAAAGCTGAAATATATCTTTTTCGTTTCTGACAAAAAAAATCACCTGAAACGAGTGCATATCCATTTTGCACTAAACAATTTAGCCTGAATTACGCAGAAGTTGTCGTCTTTCTCTGAGCTTTCTATATGTCGATCATGGTCGTATGTGTGTCCATGACTATATGTATATACTAAACCAGATTAAGCATCCTACCAACTTCATAACACTTGAATTTCCAGGCCATGAATTATGAGTCCCAATTCATGCTAGGAAGCTGAAACTGTTGTCTCAAAACACCATCACCAAGGGATCCCAGAAGAGAATTTGTGTGAAATGGTGCACTCTGTGGAAGCTGATGAAGTAATGAAACAAAAGATGTTGTTTCTTCACTGTTAAGATCGCCTTGAAAGCGTTTCGGACCGGATGATCCTGCAATTTCATTCCAATATTGTGATGGCAATGAACGTTTTCCCAGAGGAATGCTGTTGTCTGAAGTTGAGACTGATGATGCCATGGACATGTTATTATGCTTTGAAGTTGAAGATGGCAGTTGTGTTATGTTTGAACAACTGTTTTGCATGCCATGTTGTTGATGATCTCCAGCTGTTAACATTCCCTCAAAGAAATTATCTTGATCGCCATGATCAAGTAATGAAACATTAAAAGCGCTCTTTGAAACTATAGTGGGAGGTTTTTGGCTTTGTTGGTGATTACAGCCTGTCCCAAAAATACTCTCCATGGATGAATTTTCACCTTCCATAGGTCTATTCGTGTTGTTCTTCTTATAAATACGGCATAGAACCCAATCATCAAGCTGTGAAAACAAACATATATAACTTCAAACTTCAATAGCCACCAAAGTTACAAGCTTAAAACGATTAAAGAAGTGACCAAAACGTACCCTCAAAGAGTTCTTCTTGTTATCAGTGGAAGGAGGAGGCTTGGAGATGGGATTGTTATCAACAAGACGATATTCATGCATAATCCAATTAGTTTTAACCCCTTTAGGAGGCTTACCACCATAGAAAACAAGTGCTTTTTTAACACCAACCTTATGAGCTCCATTAGAAGTTAAAATAGGCTTGTCGGTTCCAGTAGCTTTCCAGTACCCCGAAGTTGCAGCTCTATTAGGCCTTGCACCATTCGGGTATTTCCGGTCTCTCGGGCTAAAAAAATACCATTCTTGCTCTCCAAACGTCGCCTTACCTTCGCAGCACGCAACAACAACAACAATTATCAAATTCAAGAGCTTAATTACCTGTGAGAAATGACGTAAATAAAAACGAATTACGATGGCTCACTTGGTAATTCCCAAGGATCAAACTTGTAGAGATCAATTTCAGCAATAATGGTGACAGGAAGAGGCAAAGACGCAGCCTTTTTCTTAAGATAGTGAAGCACAAGCTCCTCATCGGTAGGGTGGAACCGGAAACCGGGAGGCAAGAGAGGGCCGGAGGAGGAATCGGTGCTCTCCATGGATGAGAATATGAGGAGAGGGAAGAGGGATATATGAGATGAGAAGTGGAGGGTAGTGAGGAAGGAGTTCGTTCCATATATGTTAATGGTGATAGTGTAGGGGGAAGAAAGAGAGGATGTTAGCTGACAGAAGGATTGGCGAATGGAGAATTGACACGTAGAAAAGTTGACAATATGGGAAATTGACACGTGGAGTGGGGACCAGGGGAGCAGAACAGAAATGGGGATGGGGGCAGGTTTTGTGGGTCGGGAGTTTGCCTTGTACGCCTTTCATGTCATGCTTTTCTTATGTAACGGCCCACTTCGGTCCAAACAACTGATTTTTCATTTCTTCGCTTCCCACGTGTCCATTTTTCCGTCAAATTAGCGGGTTGTAATTATGTTAGTAATTTTTCTAATAAATTTCATTATTTATCACATAAACTTACAAAAATTGAATTTCGCATTATTCGAATCGTGTCTCACTTGTACTCACTGGTCATGTTATCTAGTCAAAAAATTCAGTCATACTTGACCTGTTTGAATCACGACGAGGCATGTCCGAGTTACGCCGAGACGTGTCGCGCTTGCTAAGATTATGACTCGATCACGCAGGCACGTGCTCGAGTCATGTCAAAGCATGTTCAAGTCAAGCCGAGACACGTCGAGACAAGTATGAGTCGTGATTCAAATAACGTCGTAGCATGCTTAAGTCAAGTCTAGGTGAATCACGGTACATAATCCCTGATCGTGACACAAGTCATGTCAAAGCATGCTCGGATCACGCTGAGACGCATCGGAACAAGTCCGACCATGATTGTATAGTCACTCAATGTTATTTAAAGTAAGAAAATGAGGTTGTAGTTTTGGGAAAACATTATGTAACCTTTATAATGATGGGTGAGTGTGCTTACAAATCCTTTAAAAAAAACCCTACAAGAAGTCAAATCAAGATCATATCTCAAAACCAAAAACAAGGGTGGAGTCAAAAAGACATAAAGGTTAGCTATGCATGAGCCACCATTTCTCACAACAAAATGGAAATGTGAGTTATTTTCCACAACTTATACGTAATCACCATGTTTGGCACATACAAAACCACATGTTTGATATTTACATCTTCACAAAAACATTTCAAATTATTGTGCCATATAACCTCTTTCAAACATTCTTAGTTATGTCTTCATGATGATTGATTGCTACATATGCCAAAAATAATGTTTACAATTGAACATGACCCATGTGCCATATTCTTCCACATATTTATATGGTCTTGATTAATGCATGATGCCCAACTTTTGATCTTTTTTAGCACTATTTACATGTATTTTTGTTTCTAGTGTCATTCTTCTTTAATTAAAGTTATAAAGATTAGTCCGGTCAGAGATATCATATGCAGTTGCGGAAATAAAAGGGGATGAAATGATTCTTCTTTATGTCATAAACTAAAATAAAAGGAGGCGATAGAGTGGTCACTTATTATTATGTTTACTCCTTGACTCTTTTATTGCACACTCATTGACCATGTTTTTCCCATACTATTTCAAACTCAATTATTTCTGTTTTTTCCTTTGAAAAAATTTAGATTCGTCACAACTTGTCGTTTCTTTTTACCGTAATTTTTGTAGTATCGTCTCCCTTATATTTTATCTTATACTACTTTTAACTCTTATTTTCGCCTTTTTATTACAAAATTTTTTAAATCTGTCACTACATCAAATGTTTGAAGAGGGTCTCATTTTTTTTTTTTTGAATCACGAGTTATCCTGGACACTCCAGACTAATCCTCGTTCGAGCCGACCAAGTTTTAACGCAGTTGCGTACTCAGGACTCGAACTCGAGATCTCTGGTTAAGTTAGAACAACTTCACGTCAGTTGATTTACGCGTTTGGTGGTGTTTGAAGAGGGTCTCATATTGCTTAGCTAAATGAATTGCTTGATTTTTTTCTAGTGGAATTCAACAGTATTCATTAAGATTCGTAAGTAAAAATGAAAAGGCTATTCTATAGACACAAGTTGCGAAGATATGGAGATAAGTTTGGCCAGTAACTAAACGCGTCGAAAATGTCAGCAACTTCATCTTTAATGGAACGTCAAACTTCAGTGTACGCTGCCTGCCAGAATTGGATTTCCCTCATCCCTTCTTTCTTCCTAACAAAAAACTCTGTTTCCATTTTCCAAATACACCACAAAATGTCATTTTCTTCTGTTTGATTTTGATTCACATTCTTGTCATCATTCATTACACACACCATAACAGTTACACCTAACCAAATTTTAGGCCTTTGAGCTGACTTCTTCAACTGTTGCCTTCAATTTTATGCATATATCTCAGATTTCCAGAACCAAGTTT
Organism: Breynia disticha f. nivosa; assembly: GCA_948193385.1. NCBI lineage: Eukaryota > Viridiplantae > Streptophyta > Magnoliopsida > Malpighiales > Phyllanthaceae > Breynia > Breynia disticha. Next base: position 27,164 of record CANYCX012293228.1, on the reverse strand, counting down.
GTTCTTCATTTTGTTGGGGTGAGAATGTACATCTTGCAAGCATGTGGAGCTATGTTTGCAGCCAGTCCATATCGCTTTCCCATTGAAACAAACTTGTGCTGTAACATTGACAATATTGCAGATTATTATTCAACTTTGTTTCTGTAACTAGGAAATAAATTTGACAGGTTTAATGTAAGGAAATTATGATGATGCATGTTCTTACCACCCATATGTCCCGAACTGTGACTGGAGTTAATGGAGATAAGCCAAGTTCCCTCCATCGAACTGATATGGAAGCTCTTGTCCCGCTTCTGTTCCATAACACAACCACTAGTCTTTTCTTTGACAATGGCCCTGCCCAAACCTGCATCAAATTGATCGCAAATTGCATTTTGATATTGAGTTCGTGAGGTAACTACGCGTGTTTGAGCGGGCGTGCAGGAGCGATGGGAGATAGCTCTTGTTATGACTTGTTATGAACATACCTCTAGGCCGGCTTTGGATTGTATTTTTCTCCCTTGAACTCCCATTGGGTCTTGATTAACATCTATAACCTCCCTGTTTTTGAGCAAGTTAAGGGTTTTTCTACTTGCAGATCGGACATCGCATCCAATGAGTAGAGGAGCCTATAGCAATGTTGTATGTGGATCATAATGTGTGACTAATTGCATAAACTGTACAGATACTGCTAGTTTGAAAGACATACTTTCATTAGAGCCCAAATGCTAAAGTGAGAGCGGTACTCTTCCAGACTCATCCCTCCATTGCCTACCTCCAACATGTCAGGATCTTACACCATGAACCAGATAACTTAATCAGTATTGCATTGAAATTCAGAAATTATGGCCGAAAAATTTCCAAGTTAATTTATTGCAATTACCATTCCATCTGCCAGGTCCTGCATATCTTCCCCAAACATTGTTTGCATCTGCAATGGATGTGACACTGAAGCAACAAACTACGATAGCTTAACTGCTAAGAATTCAGGTTAAATTATAAAGATTGCATTAAGGAAACGGTAAAAACTAAAGAGAAAAAATTACCTTGCCCAGGTATCGTTAATGTCCCCTGTAGTTCTCCAAGCATTACCATAGTAACCAGCCCACTTTGCAGGATTCTCTTGTCCCCTGCAAAACATTATCATTCAAGCAATGGAAGCAAACATTTAATTTCAGCAACATGCTAAATTACCATTCGCATAAAGAGTAAAGAATAGGCCGTCCAACTTTGCGCAGCGCGTAGCTCATTCTTGCATACCTATTATCATCAAAGAAACAAATATTCATCTGAAAAACCCAGGAAGTTCGTAATTACAACAATTTTGTAAGGGTTATATACCTAAGTTGAGGTTTAGAGCCATCATGGTAGCAGTTATCATACTTCAAGTAGTCCACACCCTATATTCATATATTCTAAAAACTCACTGATGAAGTAAGAACAACTGTCAACAAATGAAACACAGATGAACTGTAACCAAACTCACCCATTCAGCAAATATTCTTGCATCTTGCTCTTCGTGTCCAAGAGAACCCGGCATTTTCTTACTGCAGGTTCTAAACCTGAATGTAATATCAGAATATAATCTCAATGCAAAATTATAGTAATGAAGGTTCAGACTCAACTAAAAATGTAAAAGGAATAAAGGTTTACCCTGCATCAGAGTATATACCAAGCTTTAAGCCTCTCGAATGGACATAATCCGCTAGAGCCTTAATTCCAGAAGGAAAAGTAGAAGATTTTCCCTTCAGATTTCCCTTCTGGTCTCTGCTCTCTTCTCCCCAACAATCATCTTCATTTTCAACAAAAAATATACATATTACGTATGAACCAACATTCTGCTAATCATATTGGATTGAACGTTTTGTCAAATAACGATACGTACCAATGTTAACATACTTGTATCCTAGAGCCGCCAAACCAGTTGAAACAAGAGCATCAGCTGTTGTTTTAAGTCAAGCAACAACTGATATCAGTCAGCGCCGAACAACGAGATTCCCATGCATGGTGTACTAGTTTATTCAGAAACCATCAATTCAAAAGGAATGTGGAAGAAAATACTTTGATTTGACACATAAGACATAAAACTCGGTAAAACTATTACGTCAATCTCACTTTTTGTATTGAAATTTTTGTGGAGTTTGATCTTTGGATCAGTCTATTCAAAAGAATCCAAATAGTAAGTTCTCCAGAATTCTTGTCGGTTGGTCACTGAGGTCGAAAGGTTACAAGTAAAAGAGAACCTTCTCAATTTATTATACGATAACACGACTTATAAGTACATGACACGACAAAAATAAAAGAATTTAATTTTTATAATTTTTATGTCAACAATACTTGATACATGTTATTCAGTTTGGAACCGTCGGGTTACAGTTTACAGAACCAATGAACCAAAACCAAATCGTGTATAACGAGTTTTAGACCGGTTCGGTTCCGATTTGACGAACCGCCGGTTCCGATTTGATGAATCAAATTTGAATTTTCTTTAAAAATTAACTAAACAACCGATTCAGAATTGTAAACTGCCGGTTCGAAACCGCTAATTATGATTCTATGATTCATAAATTCAGAATCAAACATGACCGTTTTCAAGTGTTGCTGTTTAGGTCTACCTCTTGTCTGACACGATTTTTACGACAGTTACTAACTCGAATTTACACCTCATTTTGTCCTGTTTATAAACGAAGCTTTCAATTATAAAAAGATTAAACGATTCAAAACATAAAATTCAAAGTCAATCTAACAAAAACCTAGTCCTATCACCTATGTAGACAACCGACACAAATGTGCTGGATCCATTATTCTATTTGATGTACATTTCTAGTAAATTAAAAATTTCTAATTCCTCACAAGCATATAATTAAACTTTATAAACACAATACTAAATATTATAATCTAGGAAACGATTATCGAATGGAGAGTACCAGAAATCAAACCAGTAGTCTTAATAATCTTCTCATCAATGTTGCGTTGAAAGTGATTCCAGCTATTCCATCTGCACAAAACAAAAAATAATCGTCCATGAAACACTAAATTCCATTTGGAAATAAAAAATTAACCATGTAATTACATACCCCATTGGAGGTGTTCGAGCCACACCATTGGCCAACAAGAACTGTGTATAAACATCTTGATGGAGATTTCCGCTGATATTCAGGCAACAAACTTTCGTGATGTTGCAGAAGATACTAAGAAGCAAAGCAAGAAGGAAGAAGAAGCTTAATGTTATTAGTGTTTTCATATTTTGGTGGCGCAGAATTTAGAGTGAGTGAAAGTAATGTTGAGGAGAAGAGAGTAAAGATGGAGATGGGAGAATGCATGATGAGATGATGATGATGGTGGTGGACTTTTTGGTCGCATATGGGAGTAGGTGTCGGCGATTAACTTTCACAGATATCAACGTACTTGTGGGGACGTTTTTATCTTCTGTACTGTCCCGATCACTATCCGAATAATCTAATGAGAGTACGAGTTCGATTCCTTACTTTTACAACAATGTTGTAAATGTTCTAAGTATAATGTTCCATCTTTACTAAAAAATTTTAAGATCCCCGGTTCAGACTCGAATTTGGGTTCCAGCTTTTATGGGAGGGTCGGATTGGCAATCCGACCAGCAGCTCGTGAGTATACGTCTATACTATTTATAAATACTTCATCCATATTTTGTAACACTCAAATCTATTCATCTTGTAATGCTTTATCATTCAAGATTTATTTATAAATAATTAATAAAATATAACCATTTGTTAAGAAAATATTATTATCTATATTTAATATTGAAATAATTTTAAACTTATTTTTTAACAAATCATTAACTAACCAAAATAAAATATTAACCAAATTGAACCGATTTTTCGGTCGTCAAAAGACTTAAAATGACGTAGAAAATAAGCATGTGCAAAGGACTTCATTCACAACCCACTAACCCAGGATCCATTTCGGTGAAATATACAAACTTTGATAATCCAACTATTCCATAAAAGTTTGAACTTAGGTTCGAGTCTGAGAAGAGTCGCATCCGTGAAGGAGAAGTCATGTCTCTCGTTCTGAACCCAAATTAGTCTCGATCAATATGTCGGGATTACCAGGAGATTCAGACCAAAACAAACTTTCGGCCGACATTCTTCAAAGTCAAAACACATGCTCAACTCTAGTGATTATAACAAAAGCTTATAATAAATTCGTGTTAATTATGTTATAACTGTGACGTATTATTTTTTATTAAATATAATTATATATAATGTAAGTATAATAAAAATTAAATTTGTATTATTTATTTTATAAATTTTATTATTGCATTAAAAATTGAGTGTTTTAATAATAATAACAATTAAAGAAGATAAATTAATTCATGAATTTCTCGTCAGCAATAAAAAAAATTTAATTAAGCTTGATTTAATAGAAAATTTAAGTGTGGAGGCGGACTATGATGTCCTTATATATAAGGTGAGTTTGCTTTCGGTGGTTATGGCTGCAAAATTTATATTTAATTAATGCATTTCATATATTCTCTTAGAAATTTCACTTGCAGTGCTACGAAAATATTTGGAAACTCTCAAATCCTCCTTCTCATGCTAAACAATATTATTACTCCTTTTGTTTAGATGTTGTATGATTACAAAAAAAAATTATTTTGTTTCATTTTATTTGGTTATAAAATGACAATTTATCGTTAAAAAGCAATAATTTATAAGTTTTTACACAATTTTACATAGAATATTCTTAATATGTTTCTCTTAATGTTGTTATAGTTGGCTTTAACAACTAGTGAACCATATTTAATAAAGAATAAATCTAAAAAAAGAAAAGCATAATCAATGCAAATAAAAAAAATTGTTTTCCAACAAAAATGTCGCATAAAAATAGGATGAAAAGAATTCATGTTAGTCGATCACCAAATTGCTCTAATTATTTAAAGCTAGCATAGGGAAAAAAAATACATCAAAATTTTGCAATTTTTGTAATGATCATTTACAAGGGAAAGACATAAATCCAATTAATCTACATTTCCTAATTTTTAGCAATAGAGCAAAAAGCTGCGATTTAATTAATTTCAGATTGCATATATTTCTCGATTCATTCCGGCAAGATGATGGTAACTTTTATTGTTCGGGTGAATGCATGTAATATTACGGCAGAATTGTGATGAATTCAAAAAATTTTAGAGGGTGAGAAAAATAATCTAGTTAAAAATAGTATAAAAACGACAATGAGATGTTCTTACAAAAAAATTATTCGTTAAAAATATGAAACTAAGAGTATACACGATTCCCTCGTCCCCTTTGTCCGGTGCCTGGAGAATGACGAGAGAGAGAGAAGAGGTAAGACATGAATGAGAAGAGAATGATTTATTAAAACAATAGTGTGCATGTTACAAATGCTTGCTTCTGTTATTTACACTTGAAGAACAAAAAAAATCAAACAACTGGTGGATAGAAATTAAACTTGTGCAAGCTTCTTGTTTCAGAGCAAACAGTGGAATTAGCTATAGTTTCTCCACTGTAATTAGCTTCGTTAATCTGTTATTCTTTTGTTCAATAATATTTAGGGTTCTTGTAGTATTTATTATTTGGTTTGAACCCCATTTCTGCCTCAGCTTCCATCAAGTTCTCCATGACTGCATCGGTTGCTGTTCTCAAGAACTTCGACCAGTCCCTACAAAACAGTCCAATTAGCACAACATTAATTCTAAATTAGCATGAAATTATTTTTCAAATGCATGTACGTCCATGTACCCGTCGTGTGTGTCGAACGTCAGTCCGACGGTATATTTCGCCTCTTCAAGAGCATTTGCAAACCTCTGCAATATCTCCGGAGGGCAAGTTCCGTCGTCCTTGACGTGAAGCTGCGACGGCTTAACGTCACAAAATATAGGAATAACCCTTCTTTTGGTCTCCATTAAGAGAGCCAATTCATGGAGACAAAAATATGACTCACAATACCTTGGCGAAAACACCGCCACGCCAATTTTGCACTCACGGATTCCAGTATCGATCTTTTCAAACAATCGGTCGCCGGGTTTCATATTCTTACAGTCAAAGAAAGGACTGAACCCTAATCGTGCCAAGTGATGATAAAGCAAGCCAGAAATAGTCCTCTTGGTATCAATACATCTATGGTTAATGAAAACATCGCAGGGGGGTTGTGGTTTAAGAATCTGAACTTGGTTTCTGCGGTGTAAGATCATTTTTCTCGAGTTTCTCGGTTTGAAAGATTGAAAACGTTGCATGGCTGGTTGTAGAAGCTGCACTGGAATAACAATGGAGTATGGTTGGGTTCAATAACCTGCTGGTTCTCGGTGTGATATTGAACAAGTATTTATATGAAAATAAGATGACGAAATTGGTTTTCAATTGACGTGATGAATCTGAACTCTGGACCAATGTGTTGAGAAAGAAAGTGTCAAGTATTTGTCGTGAAAGAGAAAGAAAAGAGTAATACCTTTTGAAATTTTTGACTTTCTGAGAGTATAATCCTTCAAACACGTACAATATCTTAAATTATTTTGTAACAAAGGTTTGGTGTAACAATATCGATAAGACATTTGTATCATAACAATCGTAATTTTGAATTTCTATAGCTTTTTTGGGTTGAGGCATATGTAAGCATCACTATAAGTGCTCTATCTGAGTTCGATGTGTCATATATAAGTGCCATTGTAAGCGTTGTCTGAACTTGGTTTGAATTTTCCGTGAAAAATAATTTATTTTGAGGTTTTTTGCCCGACATATCCGCTATATATCAATAACACATTTATTTATTTTATACATATTAAAGTAGATTGTTTTTAGTTCGTAAAAATATAACTGAAGAAGGATGATTGTCATTTGAATATTTTATCGATAAAAAACTCGAGAAGGAATATTCATAGGGATCTAAGTTCAATACATATTAAAGTAGATTGTTTTTTATATGATATTTTTTTAATTAATTAACAAAAAAGTTAAGATCAAACAATATGGTTTTCTCTTTGATTGAAAATTGAACAAGAAGCAGTAATTTTTTTATAATTTTCTGAATTAACATGAGTGGATTAAAAATTGTAATTAATGAGATGAAAGTCACAACTAATTAATGCATTTTCTTAATAGACCATTCACTTAATTAATACATGTTCTTAATTTTGTTTATTAAATGTATTTAAATTTAAATATTTATTACATAAAGTAAATTTTTGAAAGATCTCAATTAGAGAAAGAAGACTAAAAGAATAAATTTAAAATTCGAATATATTTTGATTTGATTTTCTTTTTATATTTAGGTTATTTCACACAAAGTTAATTGCAAGACATATGAATATTTCTAAAAATTAATTGATAGAAAGGATCTAATCCTGGCCGTCATTTTCTTTGCATGGTCAAATTCCCCGGCAATTAATTTTACCTTATAAAATAATCGCATCGCCGACTAATATCTTACCTTATAAAATAATCTAAAACTGACGACTATTTCTATCGGTCGGCTTGGAAAATACACTCTCGTCTTAAATTGATAAAAAAAAAAAATATTTTAAATAATCGTGCGTATTAAAAAACTAGTGGTAACCATTAATTTTTCCATTTGTTCTTAAATAAGTGTTCTTTTAACAATATGCATACAGATTAAGAAATTACTTTAATAAATAAAAAATAAAACTATTTTACCTATATTTAAAATTCAGTGTTTCAATGCATTTTTTTGTAGTGTTAGAAAATATTTAATATTAAAGAATTTTATTGGTCTTAATTTTGGGAAACAAAATTTCTTTAATTTTTAAAGAATGAAAACAGAATTTAAAGAAGGGTAATTTGGAGAAAAATTATGTTAAATTTAAAAAATACACTTATTTTAGGATAAAAGTTTGAGTGTAAATAAACAGTTATTTAAGTTTAAATAAACACTTATTTAGGAACAGGGAAAATATTATATAATTTATAATATTATTTTTATTTAATAAGTTATTTAATTACATAATAATTATTTGAATGGGAGAACATTGATGATCTCATTTCTTTCGGAGCTTCGCATGATTTGGTTAGAAAAAGAAGTAAAAATAAGATACCAACTTTTCAACTATTAGTTTTTTTGAGATTTATACAGCCTAAAGGAAAATATTCGATCATATATTTTATAATAATTAGTTAAAATGTTTTAAAGTATTAGTGAGTAATTTTTTTCAATAAACCATGAAAGTTGATTTAAAAAGATAATAAATTTGAAATAAGCTAATAAATTTGCACATAATAATTAAAAAATTGTTAATAGAGTAATTAACTTAATTAATTGAGATGTAGCATAATTTTGATATCTTTTTTCTTTATAATTGTTTAACATTGCACAATATTTTATTTTAAGTAAAACTCTATAAAACGTAACACTCTATTAATTTGTCAATTTGTATACATTTTCAAATACTCTATCCCTTATCTCCATTAAGTAAATATTTTCAACAAAATTACTATAAAAAAAATATTTTCAACAAAAAATAATAACGAAACTATTTTATACGTTTAAGTTTATGAAAATAATGCATAGAGCATAAAAAATCCAATAATATTTTTAATTTTTGATATTTAATTTTTTATTTTCCTGAAATAATTCATAAAAATTTTATTATATCCTTAAATAATAAAAATAATTCACATACAATATATTTAGTGAAGAAGTTTCTTTGTTCAAAATATTTATTTATTTTTTATATTCTAATTAGCTTAATTTTTTATAAAATAATTTGCTAAAAAAATATATTATATTTTAAATTGATAAAATTAATTCAATTATAAATACTATATAATATTCCGACGCATTGCGCGAGTTCAACAGCTATTTGTACACTAAAACTTTATTGCGAGTAAAACTCATTATAGATTCATAAAATTACAGCCTGAGATATGCAACATTTGTTCCAAATCGAGTGTTCCTAATTTGGAATACTTTGCAGACCAAAATCAAAATTGAATCACAAACAATATAAATATTCTATTTTTTTTCCATTTTGAAATTTATATTATTTTAATTAATTTATTTATTCTATATTAATTTGCTTCAATTAATAATTTTAAAGAATCTTAATTAACCTTTTATTGTCTCTTCACTATTTGTTTAGTCGTTTGTATTTTATTTTAAATGATCTTTAATCTCCTAAAAATAAATATTCTTCTGAACTCTAATTAAATTCATACATTAAATTAATTATAAAATTTGATTAAAATATTTTAATTAATTAATTAAATTTATGTTAATGTTTCGATTAATAATTTTAAATAGTCCTAATAATTTTTACTTTGTCTTTTTACTACCTATTCAGTATATTATATAAATAAAAATATATAAATATAAATTTATAGTAAAATGTTCCAATTTAATCTTGATTGTTCCCTATTCTGCATTTAAGTTTTCCAAATTCATGAAGAAAAAATTAATTTTGTCAATAACTAAAGAATTTTAATCTCTCAAATATATTAAATTGTTCATTCAAATTAAAAATACAAAATTTTTGTCATTAATATTGTGATATAATTTCTCTAATTTCGTTGCATAACTCAAAATTTTTTTTTATATTAAATAAATTTCCAAATTATTGTTTTGACTGTTCAAAAAATTTACACGAAAAATATTAAAATAAATTACAAACATTCAAAAATATATTTTTTACATCTCATTAGAATTTCTTATTTTTTTTAAATTATTTTTATTCATGAATTTCTATAAGTTCCATTCTATTAAATATGTTTTCAAATTAAAAAATGTACTTTGTTTTTTTTCAACTATTGTAGTACAATTTTGACCGCTCTAAAATATATTCCTAAATATATTAATAATTAATATATTTTGGTACGTAAAAAACACCCGTGCTAGCATGTACACTTGACTAGTTTGTTGTGAAAGATTTATTATTTTGGATATAATTGGTAGGTTTTTTTAATTAGAACTAAAAGAAAAGGGAATGAGTTGGTTTCGCAGTTGTTTTAAAGAGATAATGGCAGATTTATGATGGAAGTTAAAGCAGTTGAAGGTTTGAGCAATGAATTAAAAGATTTAGAACCCTAGCTGTCATATAACTTCAAATTACCATTACAACAAGGAGAATAATTAAACTTGGTCTGGTAAGTTGTTAGAAACAGATGAACCTATCCAAAAACAACGTTAGACATTAACCAAGAACAGTTCAAAGAAACTGACATGTCTCCCTCAAAGTTATGTGCAGATAAAATTAAGGGCAACTCATTCCTTCTCATTCTTTGGATCTCTCTTCGAGAGACTCTCTACGAGAGAAGTTCCATTGAATGTCTGCTTTTGTTTATGATGCGCAGCACGTTTTGTTGAAGCTTTTCTTTGTTTTGAGCGGCCGGAAATAGGGCTTAGATTATATTTTCCGACCAAACTTTATGGTCAATTCATCGTTACCACCATTTTGTTTTCCTGCAATTCTGTTTATATGAGTCGTGGAGTTGGCTGAAAAGCCATTATGCCATCTGGTAAATTCTGCGGTTTAAGACCGTTGTTGTTTGGTCGAAAGGCTTCGAGATTTGAGGTATAACTTTCTTGTGATATATAGTTCTGACGATAAAGTTTGTCGTAAAATGAAAATGATCTGAAATTGAAGAAGAAAATGTTTGCAGAGTGATTTTATTTGTTTGATATATGAAACTGATATTATTGCAGCAAGTGAAAAGCGCCCATCTGCCGAAAAGTCCAGCGATGAAACAGAAAGAGTCGAAGATGGAACGTCCTCGTGTTTCCACAGGTAACTTCATTTTGATGATGGAGCTCAGGAAGAAGATTATTATATTTAGAGATGTTGTTGATCTTCCACCTCGTGAAGGATTAGTCTCTGTAAATGAGGTACTCCAACAATTTTTTTCAACTGATCTTTGAAAGGACTATAATTAATTGGCATTGATCAGAAACTTGTCATTGTTGCAGTTGGTGATTGGAACTCTGAAAGATCTGCACAGGTTTTATCCTGAAATCATAACCAGGAATCAACTGTCAGAAATGAAAAGACTAACTTTAAATAAGGTTGAAGATTCTGCTGCATCGCTTAAAAATAATTGGTTTCATTTTGCTGTTAATTCTGTCATAACGATTTATATGTTTGTTCATGCAGGTTCTGGTATACTTTTGCGAAACCTTGAAAACAATCGGAGATTCATGGATGGTGAATAGTGAGTGGATGGATAAAGCCACACTTGAAATGTACAACAATAATGAACATCATAATTCAGAACGAATCGGTATGTTGCATAATTTCTCCAATGTGTGAATGGAAAAGTAAGATTGCAATTTGATGCTTACACTTTCTGTTCTTCTGTTTAGTTGAAATTTCATTGGCAACACTTGATTGCATGAACAAGATACCGAAAGAAACATTTGATAGTATGGATGTAGAGGAAGAAGAAGAAGAAGATGATGACCAGATCAGCTTTAGCCCCACGAATAGTGCATTTAACAATCTTGCAGCAAGATCTTATTCAGGTAGCCCCACGTCTTGTTGTGCTTCTCCGCTCACTCCAACATCAGTTCTTCCAGAGTTTCCCGGCTCTCCTGGTTTAGAACCGTTTGTAAACATTTCTGGCTCGTCGCCTCTTCTCCGATCGCTTCGAGCTCAAGCACTAGGGAAGTTGAACCCTGTTGATATAAAACGTCTCTTGCTTCAGATGCAAGGATCTCAGGTTGGCAACAGTGAGAACCAGAAGAATTCTGTGGAAGATGAAAGACAAGATGAAATGGATGTGAAGTATGAATCTTTGCATCAGAGAAATAATAGTGGTGATGAGTTGATGTTTGAAATGAGTATGGAAGCAAGCACTGATCTAGGAATGAAGGAAGATGAAAATCCTGAGAATTCTAGATCCAGCACAGCCGAACCTGATGGTGAAAATGTTATTGTCAATAATCCTGAGGCTACAGAGTTGCTGAAAGGAACACCTCAAGTGTTACCAATTGCAGGAAAAGCTTCTCCTCCTGTTCTAATGGTGTCTGCAGAAGTAGTTGAAAAGGTTGGAAAATCGGTATCTCCACCATCAACAATCACAACATCACAGACAAATGATGAAATGCAATTGGCGTCTTCTAAACCAGCACCTCCTCCTCCACCACCACCACCACCACTATCGTCATTGTTTGTTGCGAGGCAAAGAGCAGCACTTGTGAACCGTACACTTCCACCACCACCACCACCTGTTCTGGTGGTTTCTGTAGCTTCATTAACAAATTCTGAAACACAACAACCAATTTTGCAGCTAAACGTGACAGCAAATGAAGCAACATTGCCGCCTGCATCACTGGGACTTCCAATGAATTCAATAACTGAAACAACAGCAATAATACTGCCAGCCCCTCCACCAATAACAATAACACGGCCACCTCCACCACCGCCGCCACCCACTATGCAATTAAGAAGCCCACAAACCACAACATTGAAGTTATCAGCCCCTTCAATTCAACAAGAAAACTTAAGAATGCAGCCTCCCCCTCCACCTCCCCCACCCATGCTGTCTTCAAACAGGCCAAATGGAGCTAGAGCACCTCCTCCTCCTCCACCTATGATGCCTTCAAAGAGGCCAAGTGCAATTGGAAGACCACCTCCACCACCACCACCACCATCACCACCGCCTATGATATCTTCAAAAGGAACAATGTCACCACCCCTACCAATTCCTTTTAGAAATGGAGCAGCGGCTCCACCACCTCCACCTCCTCCTCCTCCTCCTCCTAGGATGTCTTCGGGGCCAAGTGCAATTGGACCACCTATGATGTCTTCAAAAGGAACAATGCTGCCACCACCACCACCAATTCCTTTTGGAAGTGGTGCAGCCGCTCCACCACCTCCGCCTCCTCCACCTATGATGTCTTCAAAGGGGCCAAGTTCAATTGGAGGACCAACTCCACCACCACCACCACCTATGATGTCTTCAAGAGGAACAATGCCACCACCACCACCACCAATTCCTTTCGGAAATGGAACAACAGCTCCTCCACCTCCTCCACCTATGACGTCTTCAAAGGGACCAAGTTCAATAGGAGGACCACCTCCACCACCACCACCTATGATGTCTTCAAAAGGAACAATGCCACCACCACCACCAATTCCTTTTGGAAATGGAACAGCAGCTCTACCACCCCCACCTCCTGGTGCAACAAGATCTTTACGACCCAAGAAAGCGCAGACTAAGTTGAAACGATCAACCCAAATTGGTAATCTGTACAGGGTTCTTAAAGGAAAAGTGGAAGGAGTAAATCAAAACTGCAAATCAAATAATGGAAGGAAAGGTTCAGCTGCATCTAGTGCCGGAGGAAAGCAAGGAATAGCTGATGCACTTGCAGAAATGACAAAGAGGTATACTTGATACTTTCTGGATCAAATATTTTTCAGAAATCAAATTTTCATGCTCATTCCATTACATTCATTATGTCAGATCGGCATACTTCCAACAGATTGAAGAAGATGTTAGAAAGTACTCAAAGTCTATCTTAGAGTTGAAGACTTCCATTAGTACTTTCCAAACTAAGGACATGTCTGAGTTGAGCAAGTTCCATTCACATGTTGAGTCTATTCTTGAGAACTTAGCTGATGAAACACAGGTTTGAAACCTAAAAATTTCCATTTCATTCTCAGAAATTACTTTTTCTTCTTTTCTAAAACTGCAAATGGCAATTCGTATTTTTTAGGTACTTGCTCGATTTGAAGGGTTCCCTCAAAAGAAATTAGAAGCATTAAGAATGGCAGCTGCACTGCACTCAAAGTTAAATGGTATTATCACAAAACTACATAATTGGAAGATAGAAGCTCCTTTAAACCAACTTCTTGAAAGAACAGAACGTTACTTCTGCAAGGTAAATCTAATTCCTAGACTCATAATTCTCAATATAATCAACTCTATAAACATCTATAACAAATTCCAACTGAGCAGATAAAAGGAGAAATGGAATCCCTGGAAAGAACCAAAGATGAAGAAACCAAAAAATTCCAAGTTCACAACATCCACTTTGATTTCCACATTCTTGTACAAATTAAGGAAGCAATGGTGGATGTTTCCTCAAACTGCATGGAATTGGCACTCAAGGTACATAATCAAACCCTAATACATCGTTGATTTCACCCGTTCGTTCAAACCAACATCATAAAAGTTTAAGAATTACATCACCTTCTCTTCTTCTTCTTCTTCTTCTTGCACTGAAACAGGAAAGAAGAGATGTAGCAGGAACTGCAGAAACAGGACAAAGACCTGAACGTAAAAAAGCTTGCGCTAAAATGCTATGGAAAGCATTTCAATTTGCATTCAAAGTGTATAGCTTTGCAGGTGGACATGATGATCGAGCTGATAAACTCACAAGAGAATTAGCTCATGAAATTGAGACAGATCCTCAACACCAGCAATAATTAATTTAATATATATATATATATATATATAAATATGTATATAATTAAGAGAAACCGATTCATATTTGTAAATTTTCCATCATTTTAATGATATTTGTATATCATTAAGGCAAAGAAAGATGTTAGAATGACATTTTTTTTATGTATTGATTATGAATATGATTAAATATTAATTGACATTTTTTTCACTTATATTAATTGTGGTTATATTTTCATATTTTAACCTTAATTATGATTGGACACTTATTGAATGTTATAATTAATTTAACAAATAAATGAAATAATTTAGATAAAATGGTAGAAAAAATTTTAAATCATTTATTTTGAAATATTAAAATAATATTTTTTTCGTCGCATAAATTAAAATAGAAGGAGTAAATCATAAACATCAAACACTTGATGAGTAAGATTTTTCTAAAAAATTAAATTTTTTATTTGCATTGATTGTATGAGTAAAATATATTCTCTCTGTCCTTTTTGTTTGTTAATTTGTATTTTACACACATATTAAAATTTATAATAAATAAGATATAAAATAATTTATTTATCCTTTTAAATAAAATAATTTTTTAGAAAAAGAAAAGACATGAGAATTAATTTAGAACAATTGAGGTATTTTAAACAAAATACTAATAAAAATTTAGAATTACCATCTTTTAAAAAATTAAAAATTTAATACCAAGTTAACAAACTTAAAAGAACGAAAAAATACTTAAAACGCAAAATACATATAAATATTCGTAGAATAGTAATGAAAAAGCATTTATTTAATTTTAGTTTTTTTTTGAAATCCAAAGATCAAATGTATTAAATCGATAAATTAGCTGCCTTGCAGTCCGGAGGTTAGCAACCCCACACATAGCAGTCTGAAAAAGAAATCGCCGCTCTAGAAAGCGCCTGATAAATACAACTCTAACCTGAATAAGAATTATTAAAATAAAAATACAATCAAAAATTACAAGCCCAAAAAAGAATTAAGCTTCTCGTCATTTTCAATCGCCAGAACTAGGGCTGCGCAGTCCGATTCCAACTACGCATTCTCCAACTTCCCCTTCTTCACCCACCACAATGCATCTCTAATAGCCAGGCCTCAAGAACCACAGGCTCGGAATCTCTCGTGTACTTTCAAATCGTGTCATCGACGAACACCCCAAATCGAATTTTGTCCAGCATGTAGGGCCATCAACCTGTTCACAGCAAATCTCAACATTAAGAATCATTTTCGCATTATTTATTTTTAGTTGAGAAAGTATTAATTAATATTTGTTGTTTGTTAACATTTAATGTGAATTGAGGACTTCCACGCCAATAAATATAAAAAGTGAACAATTAATATGAAAAGGATGGAATTAATTATATTATTAAATGTGATGAAAATCAAAACCAATAATATGTCCAACCCGTTGACTTTCAAAAATATGGCAGACTTTGCTAAGTCTTCTTCACTTTATAATTATTCCCTCCATTTATTTAAACACTATACCTTGTTATTTTTATATTATTTAAGATAATAATTTTAAATATAATTAATATGAAATAAATTAGTTAATATTTTTTTATTTATGTTTAAATTTATAATGTAAATTGAATTAAACTTATAAAGATAATTAAAGATAATACTCTTTTTGTTCCATTTTAAGTGTCAATTTTTTATTTATTATACATTTTAAGAAACTTCATCTAATGCTCTCACTTTTCCAAATTTACCCTTCATTGGAATTGCACAAAAGAATGTGATTGGTAATATGAAGTATATATTTTAGAAAATATGAACTTCTATCATTAATATCTGAGAGTATTCTAGTAATATTTTTGTAAAAGTTTAGTTTGTGAAACTTATTTTGGGACAACCAAAATGTACTTTTATGACACTTAAAATACGAAAGAAGGAGAATAAAATAATTTTTTTCATTCACAAATTTTAGGCAAGGGGCTAGGCTAGTCCACGAGCCAAGGACAGAGAGCGTGAAACCTGACAAATCAGCAAATCTAGGCCTGTATGCCTCCCTTAGCGCCGCTACGGAGCCAGGGATCAAACGTCCCCTTTACCGTTGAATTTACGGGCGATGAATTATAAAACAAAGGTGAAGATGTCAAAGATTGATAATATTGACCACACGAGCCAAATAATAACTTCAAATAACAAATAAATTAAACAAACACACATATAATAAATAAATATAGCCGCCCTCTTCTGTGTCATATATTCAAACATGTCAATTCACTTTTGACAAAATAACTTTCTTTTATATGCTCCTTTTAACACTCAAAATAAAATTCTGAATTAATTGGAAAAAAAAAAGAAGAAGAAATGAGTGGTTATGTTTGAATTTGCTGGTTAACAACTCTAATAAATTCAACCACTAATTTTTTTATTTCTTAATTCCAAACTATAATTTGGTTCCATCGAGTCAATATTGGTTAATCTTGTTCACACAATAAGGAGCACTTTTTCTACTTATAGATTTTACCAATTGAAATTGTATTTGCCCGTTACACCTAATTATTGAAGAATTGTCCGTTTTAAGTTCGTGGATTTTCTCGGTTTTGTCCTGAAATGAATCTCTCAGTGATTCGGAAGAGAAAGGTATTTATAAATAAGTGTTGATATCGACTCTTAAGCGATATAAATGTTACTACAATATCTATTAGCCAATATTGCTAAAAAATAAAGCATACTTTTTCCGCCTTATAATATATGTCTATTAGAAAATAAATATATTTTTTAATATTACATATCGTTTTGTATTACTATTAATATTACTCTTTTAACAATATTTATTGTGAAACGGAGAAAATACTGTTTTTTTCTTCTTGTACTTTTGGATGTAGGATATGATACTATATATTATATGGGATTTCCATATAATAATAGTATTTTGTTAGTTTTTTTTTTATTTTGTTAACTTTTTGTAAACCATTGTATACCTAATATTAAATGACAACCAAAAAACATAAGCAGTTTCTTTCAATATTATATGACTTGGTAATAAGTCAGATTTATTGTTGTTTACAAGTTCCCTTCTCGGACTAGCTTTCTTTTGTTCTTAACACGTTCACCCTCATCAACTCTCTTTTATCATTGCATGCATTATTTTGTTTTCATATTATAACTCTTCTTCCAGAAAATAAGATCACCAACTCACAACCACAAATCAGCTTTTCTTGAACTCCTCAACTTTGCAAAACCTCTTTTTTTTCTTTGATGGTTGTTATAATTTTTGGAGTCATGAGCTTGAAGATGTTATTGAGCTAGTTGGTTTATGAGAGATTGAAATATGTGGTCTTGAATTCGCAGAAATATAGGAGATAATGAAGTGTAGTTGCTTTGGAAAATCTGTCAAGAAAGAGAATAGTTCTGGTGTTGGAAATCATGACAGTATGTGTCTGAAAATTATTCTTTTTGTTTTTGTTTTGTTTCAGTTTGACTCACTGTTGAAAGATTTTTTTTAATGCAGGAAATCCCCTTAGAGATGTGAAACAATTTACTTACGGTGAGTTAAGATCAGCCACCAATGATTTTCACTTTAGTCGGAAAATTGGCAGAGGGGGTTTTGGAACAGTTTACAAGGTACCCTCTTTTCATTTCTATGCATAGAAAAAAACTTAATTGTCTGATTAATTTAATACAAAAGGATGTTTTGTTCTGAAAATCCTGTGAAAATCTTGGAAAGAATGTGACTTGTAGTTGTTTTTTGGATTATAACGGCCAAGATAGAACTAGTGCAGTTAGGCAAGACAGAACTTCTGTGGTTGAGCTTGTTTGTTTAAGTTATTTTGTTGATTTGAAATCATGAAACGTCTGCAGGGAACTCTTAAAAATGGAAGACATGTTGCAGTGAAAACGCTTTCTGCGCAATCCAAGCAAGGGCCGCGTGAGTTTCTGAACGAGATTAATACTATATCGAAAGTAAAACATTCCAATCTTGTTGAGTTGATAGGGTGCTGTGTTCAAGGAACTCATCGGATTTTAGTTTATGAATATGTTGAAAATAACAGCCTTGATCAAGCATTGTTAGGTAATATTGTCAGGAGTTGTTTGAGGAAGTTCGATTTCGGATTTGATTCTGGAAACAGATGAGTTGAAACATGTGATGGAGTTTGTGAACTTGCAGGTACTTCAAGGAGTAGAATTATTAGACTAGACTGGGGAAAAAGAGCTGCAATTTGTTTAGGCATTGCAAAGGGTCTCAAATTTCTTCATGAAGAACTTGTACCACATATTGTGCACAGAGATATTAAAGCAAGTAACATTCTTCTGGACAGGAACACTGATCCGAAAATTGGGGATTTCGGGTTGGCTAAGCTTTTCCCTGATAACATCACTCATATCAGCACAAGAATTGCAGGAACAACGTAAGTTTACTGCTTTAAAGAGTATTCATCAAGCTCAATACTTCTCCGACGCGGCCCAGACTCCTACGGGAGGCAGCAGTGGGGAATTTTCTGTATTTAAGTTAGCACAACAGTTTTCTTTGCTAGGATTCTAAGCTAATTCTGTCTTTTGATACAAACCTAACTACATTGCTTTATCCTGTTTTGATGCAGAGGTTACCTAGCGCCGGAATATGCATTAGTCGGTCAGTTGACGATGAAGGCTGATGTTTACAGTTATGGTGTTCTAATACTTGAAATTATCAGTGGAAGGAGTAGTTCAAAGGCTTCCTGGGGAGGGATGCAGAAGTTACTCCTAGAATGGGTGCGTGTTGCTTTCCCTTTCCAGTTTCGGATTTCTGTTATTGTTTCCTTCAATGATTTATTTTGTGATCTCATTTTATTTGTTCATAGTCAACGATATAATTTGAATCGGAAGTGGTAGTTCATGTGAGGCGGCGTAAACAGTGTCATAATTGAATTTGAATCATTCATGTCGTGTCGCTATTCATATCTTATTTTGTCGTGGCATTGTATGCTGCAACAGGCATGGGAACTTTACGAACAGGGGAAGACGTTAGAGGTAGTGGATCCAGAACTGCGAGAATTTCCAGAGGAAGAAGTCATCAGATATGTGAAAATAGCCCTCTTCTGCACCCAAGGTGCGGCAAATAGAAGACCGTCGATGAGCCAGGTTGTCGAAATGCTCTGCAGTGACACTCGGCTCAACGATAAGCTCCTAACCGCGCCAGGTTTCTTCCAAGATTCGGATCAAGAGCCTTCGACAAAGAAGTCATCTATGGAGAGTGCTAGCTATCATACGCAATCTTTTTCTCCGACAATAACTGAAGTGGCACCAAGATGAAATGTAGTATTATTCTGTTGGAGGGTTTCGGAAGAGTTGGTTGGGCTTGGGGTTGCATGAAGAAAAGCTGGGGGGCGTCATGATTCAATCTCATATATCTTTCTTCCCTCTTTTTTTTTGGTAGAATAGGTAGTTTACATGCTTACAGGAAAACAGTGATTTTTTTAAAATTGTAAGATGTTGCAGAACAGCAATCTTCTACTATGTGTTGTGGCGCTAAAACTTATGATTTGAGCTTTAAAAATCATGGATATGGAGGACAACTGTGAAGTGGTTTAAAATAGTCAATCAGGAAGTAATAGCTCTATGGAATAGTCAAAGAAATCGGAGGCCAAGAACACCAAGAAGCTTGAAGTAAGACCAACATCAAATCACCAACCCAAACAAATCGACCATAAGAACAGAAGGTAAATTATAGCGAATAAAACAACTTGTGAAAGCTGTCCCGCAGATCACAGAGCCAAAATATCTAGTCATTCTCATATAGGCTTGGAGAGATGGCAAATACCAAAAGAACAAAATTTCAGTAGAGAAATCATACAGACAAAAGAATTAGTAAGCAGTACAGAGATGAGAGTGTGATCACTCAGGCGGCTGGTGTCGATTCTTGTTCTTTGGCAGGCTGTTCGGCAGCAGCTGCTGCTTCTTTCAGTGGATGAGAACCATTTGTGGTGGCTTCCTTGGCAGCAGGATCCTTCTTTTCTGCAGCGGCGTCTTTTCCGGCTTTGGCGTCCTTTGTGTTCTTTGCGTCTTTTCCATCCTTGGCGGGCGGGGGCGGGATCATATGAGGAGGAGGACTGTGCTTCAGCTTGACAAGGATCTGACGCATTCTTGAAAGATCGGTGGGTTTTCCAGGTTTCGGACCCTCGATGACTGTTATTGATGGTTTCTTTTCTTGTTCCTTTTTGCCCCTCCTCTTCTCGATGTTGGGAACCTCATTAGGAATAAGTTCTGCAATTGCTTTCCAGTATTGCTTGTCGGCCTCTTTATGGAATTTCTCTTGATTGGCCAAGAATAACTGCACTTGTTAAAAGCATTTTTAGAGGTTGAATCCACTCGAAGGGATCGAAACGATCAATCTCAATGCCAAAGGAATCTTACCTTCTCCTTTTCCCTATTGATATTCTTATTGGTCTCAACATTGAGCTTCCTCTTCTCGTAGAACGATTGAATGTACTCCTCGGCTTCAACGATTATCTGATTTCTCATTTCTTTTTCTTTCTTCTCCTTCTCTTCTAGGTAAATGGCATTTTGCCTGGCCATTAAATCCAAAGTGAAAATTCCCATCATTTCGGTAATTATTATAGTAACAACGACGACAACGTGTGAATACACCAGGAAGCTATGGAAAATAAACTCCGAAGTAGACAGATTACAGATGCATCAAAAAAGTTTTAGCGACTACTAAGTCTACTTCACGAGACGATTATCTGACAACAAGATATACGGTCTTGAACATTTCCCAACAAATTGTTTAAGTAGAATCATAAATCCAAGAACGACTGACAAGATAATTAAATCATGCCACTTTGAGGACTAAAATCAAGCCAAATCAAACAAACAACAGCGAGACAACCATCACCAGACAAGCTTGAGGCCAATAAATTAAACCAATTCGAATGCGAAGGGTGCAAACATTTTAAGTCGCTCGCGAATGGATTGATGTCATATTGAGTTCAAGCGCAAGTGTGTGTGTATACATGATTGAAGGAAATATATCATATTTTGATTTAATCTTACAAATGAAAATCTAGTGGATTAAATGACATCATTATCTCGTGGATTAAATAACATCATTAAACAAGTCACAACCTCACAATCTTACTAAAAATGAAAAAAAAAAACTTCACATATCTCACATTCTCACTAAGATTTCGGAATAAATTTAAATTTAAACTAAATTAAACAACATTTATAACATCCGCCAAAAACAACTCCGACAATAAACAGATCATCTCATAATAATTAAATAACATCTTGCGCACTAAAAAAATATCAAAAACAGACTTCCGTGATCTACTTACATCAATAAAAATCAGCATTTACAATTACAAGTAAAAAAATCTTACCGACGCCACTCGCGAAGCGCGTTGCCCTCCTCAGCCATTTCACTAGGAGGAGGAAGAACAGGTCCGTCGGAAGCAAAAACGGCGTCTTCATAACCGTTTACGTTACCGTTTTCCACGTGGATCTCGTCGTAGCTATTAGGATCGGAAGATCCGAAACCAAAAATGTCAGGAGAAGAAGGGACGTGATCGACGGTGACGTGAGCAGAAGAGAAGTCAGGAGAAGCGTAAGAAGCGAAGTCGGAGTAAGTAGTGTGTACGTCGTCGTTTTCGGCGAATGCATCAAAAGAAGACATGGTTCTGTTTGTGTTTGTTTCTCTCTCCGAGAAAAAGAGAGGGAGGGAAAGATGGAAAATGCTGATGTTGCGTTTGTTTAGCGGTGCACTGTTTTGACTTTATATATACTTAACGCTGACTCAGACGCCACAACCATTAAACAAACTTTGCTTTTACTCTTCTCATCTAAAACGCCGTAGTTTCCGGGACTCTTCTCATTCTCTCTCTTCCTTATTTCTACATTTTTGTTTTTCATTTTCTTTTTCTTTTTTCAATGTGAGGTAAGAAATGGTTTCACAAAATCTTTTCAAAATTATCCTGATTAATTTATTAGTTGATTTCACAAAATCTTTTCAAAATTATCCTGATTAATTTATTAGTTGATCCGTGATTTATTAGTCAAATCGATAATTTACTTATCTGTTCTAACAATAAAACCAAACTAGACCAATGATCGACCATTATTCACCGATTCACTGGTTAGACTAGTCAGTTCGGTGCGGTTTTTATGACAGATTTTATTTGAGATTAGAGAAGATAGCAAATGATGGTAGAAGAAACTTTCCTTGTGGCATTGTGGGATTAAGAGCTTAATGGCTCGGCAACAAACAGGTCAGAAACTGGATTACATAGCTCAAGTGCATAGGCAACAAACACTTCAGCTAGTTGTTAGGCAAAGGTTATCTTTACATCAAACTATCAACGGTTAGGATACGGTGACACACTCCGACGCGGCAGCTGCAGCCACCTTCCTCCTCATCAACCTTAAGCCACCAACCGCCCCGCCATCAAAATCCTGACTTTATACAAGGCATCGATGTCATTAATGTAACCCATAAACGAGTTGCGCCTGCTGATCCACTTTGTCTCATTCTCGCAAGCTTTCGTTCGCACAATTGCAAACTCTCAACTCGAGAATGGAGTTCTCAACCGATGAGACAAAAACAACTAAATCACCAAGTATGAACAGTGTGGAACTGCAGTCACGACACATTATCTGAAGCTTGGTCAGGGTTGGAGATCCACTCGGCATGAGAACGTGTGTCAAGAAGATCAGTTTCATAGTGATTCAGGGTATGAGCAACCATTGCCGTTTTGCAAATCAAGAGATCAACACAGGACGTATCGGTTAAGGAACAGGAGGAGCATTCTTGGGATACCTTGCAGAGGACGGCATTTGATGAAGAACTCGTGGAAAATCTGGCCTTAGGCGTTTACCAGGCATCCCATGCATTGGCCTTCACCACATCATCAAAATTTCAGGATAAAATTTTATCTTTCTTAAAAGGAATATTCAAAATTAACGAACAAAATTAAAGTATTCTCAATTCTGCTAATCAGACTACGAAATCGCAAACCTCGGGGAGCCTTGACGCTTCTGACCAAATGTACCAAATGATGATCTCAGATTCCCAAGAGCCCTTTCAGCAGCCTGACGAAAAGCATGCTGATTGTATTAGCTAGGTTAAATAAAGAAGGGAAAACCCAAAAAAAGAGAGCATTCACATTGCATTTCTTCGAGGTAAAATAAGACGTTGAAGAAACAAAAACACGTACTTGCATCTTTGCTTCATCCCAAGTTGCTCCAATCCCCTTCCCTAAAATCTGTCCATCTATTTCAACCTGAGACATGAAAGCAAGCATTTTTAGAACTAAGTTGTGAAGGTGAAATGACAAGAAAAGATCACAAGTAATCGTTCTTTTTTCCACACAAGAAGTAAATACTTAGGGGTTCTATCGCAACTTATATTCTCAACCTTCATTCAAATTATACAAGAGAATTAAATGTAGTCAAAATACAAGACCTGCGCATGTACTTCATTGTTCTGTAATGAATTTGCAGCAATTGGAGTCAGCGCCAGAAAATTTACATCAAGGCCCTCCATCGTGCACTGAAACATCAAATGTCAATCCATGGCACAGTGGCAAATAAGTACAATGAAATCAAATGGTTTTATAGTTCTATGGAACTTACAAATTCTTTAAGTGCAGTAATTGAGTTTATTGATTTCTTTGATCCTTCTAGCCTTAGATCCAGAAACCTGGACGTCTCTGAGGCAGGTGAAAATGAGACAGGATCGTCTTTCAGCAATGACTGATTACCAAAGGAATTCATGTTACCCAAGAAACCATTTGCATTGGAATATCTGTTTGCATCCCCATGCAGAGATACGGAATCAGAATTAGTGCGTGACATGTAAGTATCTGCACAAGTAACATGCAGGACACTAAAATCATCAGTATCATACTGAAGAAGTATCATCATATTAAAGCATCAAACTGAAGGGAAAAAATTTGCTACTGCAATTCAATTGCCAGTTTTTGAGAGAAGACTTGCCAACTTTGATGCTGAATGCCTAAATTATATGTATTACAAATGCTGGAGACAATAAAAAAGAATGAGCATAATGGGCAAGAATAAAACCGTATGCAATGGAGTTTTAATCCAGTAGTAGAAAGGACGATGTAAACAATAACTGTGTAAAAAAGCAGGCCAAACAAAAATCTAAACAACCAAGTAATAAGCAGAAAATACATAATACAGATATCATCAGGGTTAACATAACTTACTCGCCAGATTTTTTAAACAATCCTCGGCTGCCTGAAATTGAGCTTCTCTTCTTGTTCTACCGATACCTTCACCAACTTTCTCTCCTGAAAACCAACCCTGCAAAAGTGATGGACTAAGCACTAATGTAGGCATACCCAACTAAAACAACCTCTTACTGAAATTTAAATTTCAAGATACCCAAATTTCAGATTATCAATCTAATGATTTCATTAAATTGTCTAATTCAATAGTACAGGACTGTTTTTGGCCAAGATATGAAGTTAAAAGCTATTTCTGCAAAGAGTAAATTTGGCAGAGAAAGTTAACAAACCTCAATCAAGAACTGGAGGTCCTTGCTATCTACCAAATCACACTTGAATGCCGCCTTTAAATTAGTAATGCAATACAAGTCAGAAAAGTAGACTACGACCAAAAAAACCAGAAAAGTAGACTATAAAAGTACCAGAAAAGTAGACTATGCATGCATCAGTATATCCACAATTATATATATACCTTGGTTCCACATTTCATTGCAATTTCCTGCAGGGCTCCAACTGGAGATTCTGAGTTTAAATCAGCTCGGTCAGATTCAAGATCAAGATCTTTGTTACTAGAGGATGATCGGTTAGGTGGATTATCTTCCCCTGCAAAAAAAAAGTGAGATGTCTTAAACAATTCTTGATAAAAACACTAATAATTCAACAGTTACAACTTTTTTAGAGACGTAGCAATTATCAACTATACCTGCAACATGAAAACAGTTTCCATACAATGGACCGCATAACCAGATCTCTACACATATACTCATGTGGTTCATGAATTTCACAGTAACTACTGTATAAGTCATTATCTCAACTTTTTATGATGATCTGATTTTCTCAATATCGCTTCCATTTCAAATGCATAAATATGCAATTTATACATAACGAAACTGAAGTTTCACTTTCCCATGTAAATGTGAAACCCAATGACTCCAACAAAATACACATTTATTTGTACTCACTCACCCGAGAAAGAACGGTAATTGTGCATTGTCTGGTTTATGCTCAACCGGTCATCTCTATAATGTGCCTGTAAATGAATTCAAGTTTAAAATGCTGTATTACAGGTAATTTTACTTGAGATAATAAAAACTTATAAAATGCCAAAAAGAAAGATTACCTCTTTTGGAAATCTTTGATTTTCATGAATCATTCTATCAGATGGAACAGAACTCTCAACCTTGGGGAAAAAGGGTGGAAGATGAGGTCGGTGCTTGTCCACACTCATTGGATGAGGATCTTGCTCCAAAGGATATTGTCTACCTAAAGGTTGGTTCAGCTGTCTCGTGTTTATCTCTTCCTCTGCTGAAACCCAGCTAGTACGAGGCTGCACTTGCGGAACTGCAGCTTGCATTGAAGGTCTAACTGGAAATGAAGCTTCATTAGGTGTAGATTCTCTATTATCTTGACCATGTTGCAATATAAGGAGGCGTCTCCTTGTATCGGGATCTAATTCTGATTCAGGAACCTCGCCCTCTTCCCTAGCAGGTGAGCTTTGTAAGCTATTTTCAGGAGAACTAATTTGACCCAGTAGTTTAAGTGCAGAAGCAGCCTCTGAGTACTGCACATTTGGAAATGATGGCTGAGATGGTTGTGATGCTTGAAAGGGAACAGAGCCTGAAGTAGATGCTATTGAGAACTGAAGAGAAGTAAGAAGCCTGGGATCCAAATTTGGTACTGCTGCAGCAGTTGAAGAAGAAACTGAAACTGCTTCCTGAATGGAGAAGATAGCATACAAAAGAAAAGTCAATTTAAATTTAAATGTTCACATAAATGCAGTTACACCTTCAGACGCGTTTCTTTCACAATGAAAGAACCATAAAAGAACCATATATACGTATACCTTTCACAATGAATGTCAGTTACCTTCAGACGTCTCTCAACTTCAGCATCTGCCATGCCATCAAATGAAAGTGGATCCTTGATCCCATTTGAGACAGCAGTATCATCCTGAGACGCAAAATAAAAAAAGAACATTTTGCTGTAAACAACAATCAATAACCAAAAAAAAAAAACACAATGTAAATCTGCAATCAGTAAAGTACAATCTAGCATTATTTAGCATGCCCATTCAGAATGGTGTACAAAAGAAGTGCAAAAAATTATCCTCACTAACCTCTGATGCTAAATAGTTGCTCACGTCGGGAGGAGATGGAATATCATTAATATTATCTTCATAAGAAATCTCAGGAATCTTTTGCAAAAGGCCCTCGTCAAATTCTCTGTTATCATATTCTTGGGTTAAATGATAACGAATAAAACTATAAACACAAACTAATTTGATCAGAAATTCAGTTGCTCATAAGTCTCATTTCGAATTGACCATTAATGAAATGACTTTGGTTTCTTTCTTACTTGAAAAAACCGCCTCTGACATTGCAAGCAACATTTCTTGCTACACATAAAACTGGAATAGCATTGTTTGCCTACTCCAAAAATAAAAGAAGAGTGCATTATGTTATAGCAGAAAAATATAAATTTCATATAAGATCTGCAAAAAAGAGTGTTCTTCTGTGGTATTGAATCTAAAGACCACTTTGTGATATTCATATATTCTACTTACCTCAGCTTGAGGAGAAAAATATGGAGCAAATGCTGGAACAACATGCACACGAGGTTGATCTTTCTCATCCCAAACTTTCAA
>CANYCX012293194.1:0-10769 GCA_948193385.1 Breynia disticha f. nivosa | reverse complement strand
CACATACTAAACAATATTGAGAGTGTTTTTTTAAGGTTACTATTTTGGGCTTTTATGAAGGCAAATTATTGAGACTTAGGCCTTGTTTGGTATAATTAAGAAACTTCCTAGAAACTTAATTACTGAGGAAGTAAATTACTTGGGAAGTAAATTACTGAGGAAGTATGATTTTTATGTGTTTGGTATGAAGATATTCTTCCTGAGAAGTGTGATATTTTTTTTGTTATATACCCATAATGCCCTTGATAAAATAATGACATTGTAATTAATTAAAATTTATATTTTTAAAAATTAGAAATTTAATATTAAAAAATTATACATAAAATTTTTATTAAAAATAAAATATTTAGCAAAAAAATATTTTTTATAAAAAAACTCATAAAAAATACATATGATTTTAAAAAATATATAAAAATATAATATTATAAAATTATACATAAACTTTTATAAAAAAATACTATTTTTTTAATAAAAATATTATTTTTTAATTTTATTTATATTTTTTTATCAAATTTGTAAACTAATATATTTTCAATTTTTTAAAAAATTAAATTATTATTCTAATTTAAAATAAAAATATAAATTAAATTTATAATAAAAATAATTATAATAAACATATAAATTAATTAAAAGTTTAAATAAAAAGAGATATTAATAAAGAAAATAAGGGTAAAAGTGTCATTTCATACAAGGGAAGAAAAATTTTACCTCTACCCCAAAAATTTTTCTTCCCCTATATGGAGGCACTTATTCCCCTTGCAAAACTTGGACTTCCCTAGTTAGTGCTAACCAAACACACCTAGGTAAATAATTTCCTTGGGAAATAAGTTCCCCTCTTCAACTTCCCCTATACCAAACACACCCTTTATGTTCGCAAGTTACGGACCAAGCATTTGTTGAATCTTCAAAAAGAATTTTCTAAACCTAGACTTTTTTTTAATTTTATTTTGAATATTTTATGAATGTAAAATATTTGACAACTACTGAAAGTGAGAGGTAGTTTCATCCTATATTAAGTTTATTCTTGAATATATATTTATTTTATTTTGAATTCCAATGAAATAAATCTGAAAATAAAGATCCTCTTTTTTAAAGAAAACACCACTTAGTGACGGAGTGCACCACAAACATCCCCTGATGTTGAGGTTGTCTAAAGTTTTTATTTAACTGGTATGGCAAACATCGAGCAGTGAGTGCACTACAAAGACATGTTGAGGAAGATGAGCTAAATGACATATTAAAAAAAGAATTAAACAAATAAATTGATTTAATACTTTATTTAATTATTTCTCCAACTTAGGTGAAAGGGATCACTAAAACTATAATTTTTCCAAATCAAAATGCAACCATTGAATGTATTTTGTGTTGCATCTTTTGTCCAATTGATTTATTGAAAGACATTTTAATTTAATTGAAATATAGTATATAATTATATCATATTTTATCTCATTTGTGTGGGTATAAACATGTTGCATGGTAAGTGCTGTTATAATAAGTAATAATAAATATGAATTTTTACCATAATTTATGTTTTAAAATATTTTGTCCAACATATAGAATTTTGCTTAATTTTGAGATAAATGAACTATATGACTTATTATTGAATACAATTATTGTATGTTACTTAGTGAAAAAATTAAATGGATTTACTAAAGGATCAAAACTACTTTGTTTTAGTCCCACAGACCAGACGTCGTTTTACGAAACCCATCGTATTTTAAGAGTTTTGTCCTCTTATTGAAAGCCCGATACACCCATTCTAAAAATTTTTTGATTCCGTCACTAAAAACACCCATTCTCGGTGTTAATTAAACAAACAATTTTATCCTTCTATTAAAACTATGTTTAAAATAAAAACATAAAGTGAACTTGGTTTAAGTGAGAGCTCGTTGCTCATCCTCGATAGTAAATAATTTCAAAATATAGGGATGAAGAACTACAATTTTCAAAATAATGGACAAATTTGTAAAATAGACTATACTTGAGGAACTAAATAATAAATTACCCAACATAGGCAATATTGCATTCCGGAAAGTGGGCTGTTGTTCAGTAGTGAGAAGAAGAAGAATGAAGTGGAAGAAATGGTGGAAGTGGATCATCTTAGCGATTCACATATTAGCCATACTTATATTCACGAAAGGCTTTTTATTAACTAGAACGGAGCTTCCTTATTTCAGTCAATGCTCCGATGTTTCTGAGTCACCTTGTCTTCACAACTCTTCTAATCAATGTTGGACTAAACCTGCCGTGGATCGTCTTATTATTATTGTTCTTGATGCTCTCAGGTACCCTTTTATTATTTCTTTGTTTTATTTATGAAAGAATTGATTTTTACCTGTTTTAATTTTCAGGATTGATTTTGTGGCTCCAAGCTTGTTTTTTCCCGGTGGGTTTTTTAAATGATTCATTTATTTTATTCATTGCACATTGTGTTTGTATGAATTTGTGTTGTGTAGATGCTTAGGTGAAGTAAGAGAGGTTTGTAGTTACTGTAAGGATGAAGTTTGAGTGTTATATTTGTTTTTGGTGATTGTTATATAGAGAAGAAGCCATGGATGGACAAATTAAGTGTTTTGCAGAAGTTGGCAGGAACTCGAGGATCGTCTGCTAGAATTTTCAAAGCTATTGCTGATCCTCCAACTACGAGTCTTCAGCGATTAAAGGTCTCTACTTTCTTACTGTGATTGAATGTTTCACATAATGTAGTTCATTATGAGTTGTGTTGATGGATTTGTTGAGTTTCGCAAATTGTGTTGTTTCATAGGGCTTGACAACTGGTGGATTGCCGACTTTTATTGATGTTGGTAATAGTTTTGGTGCACCTGCCATTGTTGAGGATAATTTCATTCACCAGGTGAGATGTTTCTATTCCGACTTCGATTTGCATTTTCACTTCATTTTAAGGTATTAATTTGCAATAACAGCAAGGAATGAACTCTATTTTCTCCTGTAGTTGGTTTCAAACGGGAAGCGAGTGGTCATGATGGGTGATGACACGTGGGTTCAGTTGTTTCCAGATCATTTTAACAACTCATATCCTTACCCATCTTTCAATGTCAAAGATCTTCATACGGTGTGTCATCTTGCTATTGTTTTGCAACTTTGTTTTAAACATTTCTGTACAATTTTTTCTAGGAGGGTTTATACTTTCATTGATTATACTGTAAGCTCTTCAATCCTCTAGGTAGACAACGGATGTGTTGAACACTTGTTTCCATCCCTTTACAATGAAGATTGGGACGTTCTTATTGCACATTTTCTTGGAGTGGTAAATTTTGTTTTATCTGTTCCTGTGCATAAATTTGTATGCCTTTATTTGTTGTCCTACTACATTGCGCCCCTAAAATAAAGAAAAATAAATCAAGTTTAGTAGATTTTTGTGCAGCGAAAAAATGCAGAAACAAGTTTGGGAATAATTTTTCTGTTGCAATAACTGAAAATTGAGATTTTTTTTGTGGTGTATGTAACGCAGGATCATGCTGGGCATATATATGGTGTTGACTCCACCTCAATGATAGAAAAGTTGGAACAGTACAACAGCATATTGGAAGTAATTTTCTGATTTTCAGGCTTTTGTGGTCACCCTGTTGGCTTATTCATGCTATGTGGGCAGAAATTGTTGTGTTTCTTTGGATAGTTTTATTTTACTTTCAAAAGGTTTAAAATCTGACGCCTTCCAACAATGTAATTCCCTGTTGGTCGTTGTTTTGTAATTATGTATATGAACTTGAATATATGTTTTTCACTTCAGCAATTGATCAATGTACTGGAGAGCCAATCTGGACCCGGTGGGTTACATGAAAATACTTTTCTTCTTGTTATGGGTGATCATGGGCAAACCTTAAATGGTGACCATGGTGGAGGAAGTGCTGAAGAGGTACTGTACCCTTTGAAATTTGATTTGTCTATTACTGCTGTTTTACTCATCCTCCATTTCTGCTATCATGATCCTATCAGTTATGTCATGCAGGTTGAGACATCAATTTTCGCTATGAATTTTAAGGAGCCTCCTTTTTCTATTCCGTCAGAGTTTGACTCCTCAGTTTGTGAAAATGATCTGGTATGCTTCTCCCTTTGTGTAAATGTTAATGGCAGTTTTACAATTTCAAAATGATACCCCCTAATTTTGTAATGGCCTGTAGTTGTCACATCTGTCTTTCTGAAATACGAACGAGAAGTTACTTTTCCTCTGTTTCCTTTCTCAATATCTATTCTTATATATAAATTTCATATCTACATAGTTAGTAAATGAGGTTTTAAGAGGAAGTAAAGTTCAAATCTTGTTTGTATTCTATTACAACTATAAATGATTTTTGCAACAAACTTGATGTCACCTTGCTTAGTAAAATATTTATGACAGTATTGATGGATGACATAAATTTGATTATATCTTTGTTGTGATAAAAGGAAATTGTACTTTATATGGACAAACTGACACCGAGTAAGATAAGTCCTTACAGGCCTTGTTAGTAGCCTTTTCTTTTACATGAGCACGTTTCTCAAATAAGGATCTTCCCTTTCAGGACGGAAATAAGTTTTGCGTCAGTTCTATTGAACAGGTGACGTGGCATTTACTTTCAACTATATTCCACTTGAATTTTAACCTGATCATGCTTGGGCTTTGTTATGGTATTACTACTAAATCAAGCAAATATGTGCAGCTTGATTTTGCAGCAACAGTGTCAGCATTGCTAGGCATCCCTTTTCCTTTTGGAAGGTGCTGTGTAAGGATCTTTCAGTTAAAATTTAGTTCATTCTCTTGGTTCAGTTTGTTGGCAATATTAATTCCTTTTTGTATGATGATTTGAAGTGATTGAGCACATAAACTGAAGAATGCATATAATTTCAAAGAATTGTAAATTTAAGCATTGGGAAAGACAAGTTCAAGTTATTATGGTTTGGTAAAAGAACATTATATTTTGGTTCGAGTGTTATTTACTCTTGATATTTTCCGATAACCAGCTTCATGCTCACGTTTCTTCTCCTTTTTGGTTGTCAGTATAGGGCGTGTAAATCCGGAGCTGTATGCGTTGGCTGCTAGCACATGGAATTTGGAGAGCACATACAAAAATTATTCAGCAATGGAAGATTGGGTGCAAAACTATGCTAATGTACTCTGTATTAATTCTTGGCAGGTATGTCTTTCTTAAATTCATCTTTATCATTTATGTTTTCAATGCTTATGTGCTGAGTCACTAGTAAATACAAGCTAATTTACAGTGGATGTGAGATTATGAGTTGTGTTGAAACCTCTCACACTACAATTTAACAGGGTCATACAAAGTGATCTTATGGATTGACACATTACAATTTAACAGGGCTATACAAAGTGATCTTATGGATTGATGTGTTGCATATTTTTAATAGAAATTGTGCGTTAGCTCCTTTGTCTTTATTGATCTTTGAATCAACTCTTAAGACTATGTCATTTCATAACGTCTCTCTGTTCATTCAATTTCTACATCATATATAGTCATGAATTTGCATATGGAAGGAAGTGCCTTGTCACTGGCTTCTTTTTTTTTTTTTTCTGAGTAGCACATTGTTCTCTAATCCCTGGACATTGCCCCTATCCTCAAGCACCGACTTTTCTGAGATCTTATGGCATACAAATCAGAAAAGAAAATGTAAATAAAAACTTTTAGAAAACATTTTCTCAGTATCATCTCCATGAACTTATAGTTGAAGAAGAATTGTACATGTGTTAAGCTATAACTTTTATGATAAGGAGCTATCATTTTCATAGCAATATCCTTTGAGTAATGATTTCATTTGCAGTTTTTTGTTTTTAAATTTTGTAGGTGAAGAGATACATTGATATTTATTCATCTTCATCAGTCATTGGATTTTCCTCTGAAGACATGTTGTACATATCTGATATATATAATCAGGCAGAAAAGAATTGGTCATACAATTCAAAGAATTTACTGTTGCATAAAAATGGAAGCCGCCTATCACAGTTACCAGCTCTAACAGAGCAAATCAATGGTTATTTTAGATTCCTAGCTGAGGTCTCTGCACTAGCACGCTCAAAATGGACTGAATTTAACTTGGAGATGATGGGCATTGGTCTTGGGATTATGCTAATATCACTCTCTGTCTTGCTTCTTTCTATTCGGAGGGTATATAATTGGCATTTGGATCTTTTACCCTCATCGGGACATTCAGATATTTATTTGGAATCAATATTTGCTTTCATTCTTGTGGCAATACGCGCATGCAGCTTCCTTTCTAATAGTTATATTTGTAAGTTCTCAGTACCTTGCAAATTCAATAAAATCTCGTCTCTCTCTCTTTTTCTCTTTCACATTCTGTTTGCTCTTCTTAGTGGAAGAAGGAAAAGTAGCAAGTTTTCTGTTGGCCACAACTGGGATTATCAAGTTGCGTTATTCAATCAGCAAAGACAAGATGCGTTCTGAAGTAAGTATCAGTAGCCTTGACTATTAGTCTGCATAAGTTTAAAAGACCTGGTAAATGAAGAACAAGAAAATTATCCTTGGTTGAGTTATATGATGCTAATTTTTGTAAGGAATTGACGATGCAGGCTGTTATATTTCTTCTCTTAATTTCCATTCTAAGATTTCCCATTGAAGTTGGGTTGTCAAAGCAGGCTGCCACTTCATTATTTTTGAGCGTGTCACCTTCATGGACATTTGGGATTGCCTCGGGCCATCAAATATGGACACATATGGTGGAAATTGGTCCAGTACTAGGTTTAATTGTTTTGGCATTCTTGGTGTGTAGGGCCATTATTATCAGCTCTGGTGGAGGGTTAAGTAAATTAGTTGTGGCGGGTACCATTTTTAGCTATATGCTCATAGCTGTGCTGTGGATTTCTGAAAGTAACATGTCAAGCATTGCTCCTTTACTTCAGGGAAAAGGACAAAGATTTATTCCAAGAATTGTTTACGCTATTGGTCTTGGTCAAGTTCTTCTGTTGGTAATTAGTCTTCTTTTTAGTAAAAAGAAAGGCTTAGATTGTAGAAGGATATTGGTCGAAAGAACAGTGACTATGCTATCTGCTTTGAGCTCAACTATAATTATTCTTTCAGGCCAGCAAGGCTCTTTAATTGCATTAGCATCCATAGTTGGAGGTCTGCATACCATCTCAGTTCTGCCTCAATCATCTTTTTCTTTTATCAGTTTGTTGTCAATGAAAGAATAAAATGTTTCTCTGTAAAACATTCTTGTCGGTGCCTTCGTTAGTTAAGAATTTTGCATGTCTTCTCAGGATATTGCATAATGAGGCTGCAATTCGTGGATGAAGACACCATGAATACATCCCCTGGAATTTTCATTATAAATCCTCTTGCAGTGACCCAATGGAACCTTCTCGCAGTGTGCTTGTTTTTTGCCACTGGGCATTGGTAAGAGGCTTGTGGTCGACTTCTACTTTTGCGTGTGCCCTGTTTTTTCGTTTCATTCATGTCTAATTCATTATTGATCTTCTATTATTCATCGTCATAAATGACATAAACACAGAAACCGGTCTGTTGTCTTGTACGGATAACTTTCCGTGGCCTTGCCGTTCTTTTTTCTTGACGGCTAATTGCCTGAAATAACTTGTTTTCAGGTGTGCTTTTGATGGCCTCCGCTACGGTGCTGCATTTATTGGGTGAGTCCTGTATTTTTTAGTAGATATGTTTGCTGTTAATGTCAAGTGTTGTTTAATTGCGTTATTAGCTTTTTGCTGATCAGTAATCTTGACATCTTACATTCCAGGTTTGATGAGTTTATCCTTGTTCGTCAGGCAATCCTTCTTACCATCGAAACATTTGGCTTCTCTCTCATTCTTCCGATATTCGGACTTCCATTTCTCTTGTCATCTCAATATTCGTCAGGTCAGACTGTCCGCAGCAGAAATTTTATTTCCACACAACTATGTCAGGTAACTTCTTCCTTAGATATTAATGATCATAATCTTGTAACTGAACTCAGATGGACAGATTTTATTGATTTCGGTTTTCCCAGTTCCATTCGCATGCTTATGAACGTAACTGTCTGCTACTTTTACTAGCCGCAGAGGCTAACGAATTCTGTTAATTTGCAGACATACATGATATATGCACTCATCACGGCCACTACAGTTGTTGCGACTATACTGTGTGTGGTTATTCAAAGAAGGCATCTAATGGTAGAGGCACCTTTCACCACCCTACTCATCTTCTCTGTTGGACTAGTTCCATTGCGATTTATCCACCATAATGTGTGTTTGCATGCAGGTATGGGGGTTGTTCGCGCCAAAGTTTGTTTTCGATGTGGTGGCTCTTATACTTACAGATATGCTGATCTGCCTAGCTTTGCTTTTTTACTCTACTGGACTGGAGGATGATTCACATGTTCAATTTAAAGAAAGTTGAACATCCCTACTTTGAACCCCTTTTCATACTTTGAACAAGCATTCAAATCAGGCTGTTCTTTGGCTTTGATACATGGTAGGGCTGTGGATTCTTGTTAGTCATATCGCAATTGTGTCGTGTTATTTTTATCAAATATCAGTATTTGTGGCATAAACATTATATAAATTAAATTTGTGTCATTTGTATCATGTCATAATACAAATAACACTTTTAAACATCATATACGCATGTGTGGTCACATGTTTTTTCTACACAAATGACATAAGTATTCACATCAACAAAAATGAAATCTTCAAAAATTCAAAATATGTCATGCGTGTTATGTAGAACCAAGCAAAACAAACTACTGTATAATTTTTATTATTAGTACTCTTGATTTGATTAGGAAAAAATTGCTATGATTTCAGATGATTTTAGTGTCGCAAAATATCAAAAAAGATGTTTGGATCTATTTTGGCAAGTGTACACCTTGAAGATTCAGTTTGTGCTCTTACGTTTTGAAGAAACCAGAGTCTAATTATGTTTGATTGATCTTTAATTAGTTTGGTTATTTGTTTAGGGTGTGTTTATTAAAACAATCTGAATAAGATTGCGATGAGATGCTTCTCAAATCATGATAGAGAAGAGTAAAGATAAGATTAGGATGCATTTTGAAAATTTTATCAAGTCGTTTGTTAAAATGTCGTGACGAAATAAAACAAGAGTAGTGTATTTTGACAAAGATCTGTCAACAAATAGGTTATTGATGTAGAATACTCTTAGCATATTTTGAAAGCAATTGCGGTGTAAATAAATAATAAGAACACAACTTACTTGTTCTTGACATAGCGGAAAATCTATTACACCAAGAGTTAGTTCCAGTCTTTCCTTCACCATATTGTTTTGATTATTTTTAACACGAGAATATGTTGGGTACGAACTTTATCTAAAACCGTATTGTGTGTTGTTTAGTGTTTTTTTCTCAATATTGTTCTAAAGAACAAAACATTCTCAGCAGAAAGATGATACGAGTAAAGTGATGGATAGAGAGAGCCAGAGAGGTAAGTAAGTTATCTTTTTGTACACTGCCAATAAAGATACTCTCATCTTTGTTGATTTTCACTATAGACATCATCTGGTGGGTAGTTTTAGGTGGTTTGAATAGACTTAACAAATTATTTATTTTGTTTCTCTTTTTTTTTTTAATTTATTATGAGCGGATTCAACAACTTTTCACTCGCACATAACAAGACATCATCTCATTATGTTCAACGCCATCACTTTACACTAAACAAACACCGACGAGACATCCCACCGCATCTCATGAGTAGAGTTGCTAATACATAACTAAAACAAACATACTTCTTTATTTTACAATACAATCTCATACTATATAAACTCATCAAACAACCAAAGTTAAATTTATCCCCTTTTTTATAATTAAGAAACGACCAATGTTAGTTTTTTTTTTCCCAAACAAATTAAATAAAATTGTATTAATTATAAAATTTATGCATTAGTTTATTTGGCTTCGAAATGTTTGTTTATAGAAGCTTGTAAATAGTCTTAATTGCATCCCAATAAACAAGATTACTGGGGCAGTTCCGATGACAACAAGACCGCCGACGAGTACATAGGCGCCGCCGCAGGTGAGTACAACCACTTGACAGAAAGCTACCATCATCGCAACTAATGAGATGAAGAGTGTCTCTATTCCACCAATCAACTTTCTAGGTAATGATCGGGAGAAGTCATAAAGCTGTGCTCGTGATGTGATAATTCCTAAGAACACCATCACTGAAGCCACTGCCGACACTAGAGACACTGCATCTGCTACGAAGAACACGGATGAATTTATTTGGAAATCGAAAACTGCTACAAAAACCATAGTGGCAATAAGAGTTGCAACAAGTATGCATTTCTTTGCTGTTCCTTTCATCCATTTCCCCCCTACTTCCATTATTAGCTTGTGAGATTCCACGAATACATCTCCTGGGGTTTGGCCTTCATTATTTTTTGCTTCGAGACATGAGATGAGTGGAACAACTTTCTTCACTCCCTAACAAAAGCTAATGACCAAATTAATTTCTCCTAATTACTGTTCATTACGTGGAATGCAAATGCAAGGGCTGAGCAGATGTACACACCTCAAACCAAAGTAATTCACGTTGCAACTGCAGAGCAGCTCCTGACACCCCCTTATACTTCCCGGTAACTTTGCAGCTAAATGCAATATGTTGGTCGTTACTCCAGTGAGGACACAAAAATGTGTCCTCATTGAGGACAACTATTTGTAGCCTTTAGATGAGAAGCTTTTAATTCTGGCCATTGATTTAAAAAAATAAGAGGTGTATGGTAGGTGTAGTGTTTGGGTGTATGTAATAATTGGTGGGATGTAATATTATGTAAATTTTAACGATTTTCTGTAAC
>CANYCX012292818.1:0-15586 GCA_948193385.1 Breynia disticha f. nivosa | reverse complement strand
GTGGAAATGGATGGAGTGTTAAGATATGGTGCCATTTACACATATATATAGGCTCGGTAAAAGACGTTTTTACCCTCGGCATTCCACATGACTTTCTTTTTTATTTTTCTCTCTCCCGGTGAATCCAATTTCACCCTATTTTAAATCCACACACAACCTACACTCTTCCGCTAATTAATATTAATTTATTTTGCGAAAAAATTATTCGCATATTTATAAAATATTCCACATAAATCTTAAAATTATGAAAAATAGAGGGCGTTACAACACTAATAAGGAGGAGTTCTGTAATTCTATCTTTAGAATTGCAGGCAAATCCTTTTAATTATAGAAGATATAATTTGTAAGATGATTTCTCAACCTATCAATGCAAAGTCATAAAATTAATTCAAACCATACAATTGAACCACAATATCTCATTAAATTTAACAATAATCAAGATATAATGTAACGTCCTGGAATTTATATGAATTAAGTTATATGGAAAATAACTTAAAACAGAAGCAAATCGGATTAATTTAGTTGAGTGCAAAAAATTCTGTAGAAAATTGCAGAGAGCACAGTCGTGAGCACGCCCTCGTGCTCATGTGTGTTGACAAGCACAACATCATGCTCTAGTCTGGGAAATTGAAAAATGAGCTCTTGCACGATTGAACAGAAGCACGTGTTGAGATTTCACGACACGACTTATGGCACGACCCGTGCCCGAGGTCGTGTGTTCTGGGATTAATCGAATAGTGATACTAATTGATTCATTCATTCATTAAATAGAGAAGTTAAGCAAGCAGGCGAAGATTAAAACCTTAGAAACATTCCAGCCATCAATTTCAGCAAGAAAAACATTCAAATTCTTGCAAAAATCAAGCAAGAAGTCATCTAAGGTAAGAATTGTTCTTCCTTTGCCCAAAAATTTGTATAGAGCTTACTGAAAAATTGTGTTATGAGGTTTAGCATTGAGTTTAGTTGCTGGAAAATTGATAGAGGATTGGTGGATGTTCTAGGAATGGATTTAAGTGAATGAATGAGACATTAACAATTCCTATGTGGTTATTTGATTGTCTAGGAGGATCTATACGATTTGGAGCATAAGTTAGTCGGCATTAGAGAGGTGCGAAGTGGTGCAATTTTGCACATTTTCCGAGGTAAGTGGTTTCTACTTACGAACCTTAAGTACTATAGATTTTGTAAGTGTTTAATACTTAATGAAATTAAGTTTTTGAAAAGAATTGAATAAAACATTGACAAGCTTAAAATCTTGGATATAAAGATTGTGAATGCTTATAAACATGTTCTTATGAACTTGATTTAAAGCCTGAATTGTATTTCTTTCTTTGTGGGTTATGAGCATGTTGATATTGTCTTGTTGATTTATGTGTGATATATGAATGGTGTTTGTATGCTCATTGATATCATGTTGATATTATCTTGATATTAAGCATATGAAAGCATGTGTGATTGCTTATTTAATTATGAATTATGTTCAGCATGAGATTTACTTGAGAGCATGTGATTTGCTTGGTTATTAAGCATACATATAAGATTATTTGGCCATTTTAGTGCATTATTCATTCATTGGTGTTGCATGATTGTGTGACACTGGGTCGTTATTATTCCTTGTAAGATTCGTGATGCCGAGAGAAATTCTCGATACTGGTGAGATGTCGATGATATTCTGCATGAGATTCGTGATGCCGAGAGAGATTCTCGATGCCGGTGGGATGTCGATGCCTGTGAGATGCCAATGATTAAAATTGATGTAAGCCCTGGGCATTCGACATAATTGTATGTGTTGCATGGCATTCATATACACACATCTGAGTTTGGCATTCATTATAACATGTTGGATTCTTGTTTACTGATTATGAATGCTAGCATGTTTAATTGGAAGTGTATATGATGAGATTTCATGTATGTTGAGGTGGTATGCTTATTTGAGTATTTATGTGCTTTGCTCTGATTCAACTCTTAGATGAATTATATGTTAATTTTAAGTATACATATGTTGTGTATAATATACTGAGAAAGTATATGACTTAAAGAACCTAATGAATACTCAAAGTACATGAAAATAGAAATCAAAATGGCAAAACAGAAGCTCAGAATGCCCATTTGCTGAGCAGCACGGCCCGTGCTGTTAAGTAATTTGGGGCAGACTATGAGCACATCCTCGTGCTCAAAGGTGGCATGGTTGTGTTACCTAGAATTTTATTGATCGAGCATGGCTTGTGTTAAGATTGGCACAACGTGTCAACTAAGAAGTTGATATGAGCACGTCCGTTACAGAACGATCTCGTGTTGTTCCCCTGTACTTCAGTTATTCAATATTCTGATCTCTACTTACTGAGTATATTTGTATACTCAACTTCTTGAATGTTGAAATGTTGTGCAGATCGCAGGTAGCTGCATTTGTATTAGAGTCGTGTTGATCAGAGACAGATTACGATATTGATGAGAGATCTAGCTCCGGGTTTTCAGTTTTTTAGATGATGATTTGTACATACATTGTACATATATTATATATATAGTTTGGTTTTACTTTCCAAACTTTTTAAACAGCTTTTGCATATGTGTTTTAAACAATTTTGGGCCTGAGGGTTTTATGAAATATTTTAATGTTCTCTCTTTTCTATTTATCATATATTATGATATAATATTGGAAATGGGCAAAAATTGGATTATTGTTTTAAATATTTGAGCTCCACATTTAGTGGTATCAGAGTAGGGATTAAATTCTTTACGGACTATGCCAATAAATTGGAAATCTTGTGTGTGGATTTAAAAACAGAAAATTTTAAAATTGATTTTGAAAGAGATGGAGCCTAAAGATGTATCGCCTGATCACACAGCCGAGTCTAGAGAATTAGTCAGAGGACAGGGGTCAGTACCAGTATTCCTAGTACCTCTAGAGTAGCTAGTACCATATACAATGTCTATTCCATCGTATGACTCTATGTACGCATCATTCTGGGAAATGATTCAGAGGATGATGCAAAATCAGAGACGAGGTCAAGACAGAGAAACAGAGAAGGAGAAATGCTTAAGGAGTAAATCAAACCTGAACAATGATAAAAATTTTGTAGAGGTACGAAAGC
The DNA here is from genome assembly GCA_948193385.1 of Breynia disticha f. nivosa. Taxonomy (NCBI): domain Eukaryota; kingdom Viridiplantae; phylum Streptophyta; class Magnoliopsida; order Malpighiales; family Phyllanthaceae; genus Breynia; species Breynia disticha. The sequence continues at coordinate 12,494 of CANYCX012292818.1, read as the reverse complement.
AGGGGTAAAAGTATTTGAGGGCACTACAGATCCGGCTGAGGCTAAGGACTAGTTAAGGCATACTAAAAGGATTCTCAATCACCTACAACGTAATCCAGAGCAGAAGTTAAGATATATGACTTCTCTGTTAGAGAAAGCTATTTGGAACTGGTGGGAGACAATTTTGAACAGTCAAAAAGATCCTCATGTGCAGACTTGGGATGACTTCCTGAAGAAGTTTGCTGATAAGTACACTCCTCAGCTGTATTTGACAAAGAAAAAGATAGAATTTCTAAAGTTGAAGCAGCGAGACAGGTCAGTTACTGAGTATGAGGCAGAGTTCACTTGTTTGTCTCGTTATGCTCTAGAGTATGTTGACACTAATCAGAAGAGGAGAGACATATTGGAGAGAGGTTTGAGGTATACTATTTGCAACAGGATTAAGATGAAACCACCGATATATGAGTTGCTGATGGAGACTGCCATCAAGGAAAATGAGTTAGATACAGAGGGGAAAGAGAATAGGAAAGAAGGAAAGCAGCAAAGGATGTTAGGTTCTAGTTCTGAGCAGTCACAAAAAAAGAAGAAGTCAGATTTGAGACCACGGCAAGATGCAGGTGGTGGTGCTAACAGATAGTCAAGGCCAGGAGCAGGAGGTGGAAGGAGTGATTCTACCAGACCTCCTATTTATTCAAGCAGGGATATAGGCTATAGGGGAGGATCAGTCTCTAGGGGTGGAGTTGGTTGTTCAGGTATAACGGTTACAGCTGGTGGTTCTACAACACCTACATGGTCAAAACAATAGGTTAGAGTGTATGCCATAACCAGAGATGAGGTAGCAGACGATCTGAACGTCATCATCGATATTATTTTTATTTTTACCTATCTTACTTTAGTACTGATTAATCCAAATCTACTTGTTCTTTTATTAGTGAGAGTGGCGTAGAGCAGATAGGGGGTAGTATTGAGCAGTTGGGTTATACGGCTACTGTATCTATGCCTGCTAGTAGTATTGTGATAGTACGACATATTTTGTGACACTTTGAGTAAGGATAAGGAAGTCGATGTACATGGAAGATTTGATTATTTTGTAGATGGATAAGTTTAGTATCATCTTGGAGAAGGATTGGCTATCCAGGAATCGAGCTATGGTCGACTGTTATTCAAAAGAGGTTATCATTGATGTTGACGGTGAGAGACGAGTATTATTGGTGGGCGAGAGGAAGATTATTCCTTCTTGCTTAATTTTAGCAGTTATTGTTGTGAAGTGGATTCGAGAGGGTTGTGATGCCTATTTAGCATCAGTGATTGATGTGAATCAACCAAAGTTAGAGGTACGAGATGTACAGGTTGTTAGAGACTATCCTGAGGTGTTTTCAGACGAGCTACCAGGATTGCCACTACAGCGAGAGGCTGATTTCAGGACAGAGACGATACTAGGTGCTACACTGATATCTATTGCACCTTACAGAATGGCAACATTTGAGCTATAGGAGTTGAAAAGACGAGTAGAGGAGTTGTTGGATAAAGGGTTTATACGACTGAGTGTTTCACCTTGGGGAGCGCTTGTGTTATTCTTGCGTAAGAAGAATGGTAGTATGCGATTCTATATCGACTATCATCAGCTAAACAAGGTGACTGTAAAGAACAAGTATCTGTTGCCACAGATAGATGACTTGATAGATTAGCTGCTAGGAGCTACAATGTTCTCTAAAATTGACTTGAGGTCAGGTTATTGGCAGGTGAGGGTTGAGGATAGTTCTATTGAAACGACAACTTTCAGAACCTATTACGGGCATTTCGAGTTCATAGCTATGTCATTTGGGTTAACAAATGCACCAGCAGTTTTTATGGCACTGATGAATAAGGTATTTCAACCTTATTTAGATCAGTTTGTTGTGGTGTTTATTGATGATATTTTTGTGTATTCGAGAGATAGAGAGGAGCATAAACGACATTTGAAGATTGTGCTCGAGTTACTGAAAGAAAAATAGCTTTATAATAAATTCAACAAATGTTACTTCTGGATGCCAGAGGTTATCTTTCTAGGACACGTGATCTCGGCAGAGGGAGTGAAACCTGATCCTAGTAAGATAAAGGCAGTTCAAGAGTGGGAAGCTCCTAAGAACGTATCTAAAGTATGAAGTTTTTTGGGTTTAGCGAGATATTATCGGAGGTTTATTGAGGATTTCTTGAGGATAGCTAGACCTATGACAGCTTTATTGCAAAAGAATGCTCCATTTGTCTGGAATGACAAGTGCGAAGATAGTTTTTGCGAGTTAAAGAAAAGATTAGTTGAAGCTCTAGTCTTAATTTTACCTTCTCAGGGGGTGGTTTCGTGGTTTATACAGATCTTTTGTAGCTGAGTTAGATCGAGTACTGATGTAGCATGGCAGGGAGATTGTATATACTTCACACGAAACTAACTATCCGGCTCACAATTTGGAGTTAACTACGATCATACTTGCTCTGAAGATTTAGCATCACTACTTATACGGGAAGACTTTTTTAGATATTCACTGATCATAAGAATCTCAAGTATATTATACACAGTGAGAGCTGACCTTCGACAGAGGCAATGGGTAGAGTTATTGAAAGATTATGATTGCACAATTGAGTATCATCTTAATAAGGCGAATGTAGTCACTAATGCTTTGAGTATAAAGGGAAAAGGGATGATGATTCGTTACATATAGAGTGGAGTCTCTATTTACGTTGTGAGAGTTGCGAGTACAGTTGGATTTGGTAGAGGATCAGATGTTAGCCAACATTAGAATTCGACCTCAGATGAGAGAGATGATTGCTTCACGACAGGTGGAGGATGATCATCTCATATAAATAAAGAAGAAAGTTGAGAAAGGAAAAGTGGTTACTTTGCACCGACTTGATGATAACGGTGTGTTGAATTATGGAGAGAGGTTATGTGTTCCTGATATTCTTAAGTTGAAGAACGAGTTGATGATAGAGGCTCACTCTTCACCTTTATGATTTCATCCAGGCAGTACAAAGATGTACTAGGATATGAGAGAATTGTATTGGTGGGTACGTATGAAAAGGGGCATAGCCAAATTTATTGCGAGATGTCTACCTTGTCAGCAGATCAAGGTAGAACATCAAGCACTAGCTGGAAATTTGAGATCATTAGAAATTCCAGAATGGAAGTGGGTGAAGATTATCATGGATTTCATGATAGGCTTACCATGGACGTTTCAACGTCATGATGTTATTTGGGTTATAGTAGATTGACTGACGAAATCAGCTCATTTATTAGCTATTCAACAGTATTATACGTTGGATAAGCTTGCTAGTTTGTATGTTACTGAGATTGTCAGGTTACATGATGTTCCTACTTTGATTGTGTTTGATCATGACCCTAGGTTTACATCGTGATTCTGGAGGACAATTCAGACAGTTGAGGATATGCTCTGAGCGTGTGTGTTTGGATTATTGGGATATGGAAGGTTTGCGACAGATTGAGGGACCAAAGTTGGTTCAGCAAACCCTTAGTAAAGTGAACATAGTGAAAAGATGTATGCAGGCAGCTCAGGATTGTTAAAAGAGTTATTACGACTGACATCATCGAGAGATAGAGTATGAAGTTGGTGATAGGGTTTTCTCATGGGTTTTGTCTTGGAGTGGCGTTATTAGATTTAAGAGACGTAGTAAATTGAGTCCTAGGTATACTGGACCATATGAGATTATTAAGAGAGGGGGACCACTTGCATTTCGATTGAGATTACCGAATTAGTTGTCTCGATTAGATGATGTGTTTTATGTTTCTATATTGATACGGTACCGATCCAATCCTATCCACGCGTTAAGAGCTCCAAAGTTAAAGATTTCAGAGGAGTTGACCTATTAGGAGGAGTCAGTTGAGATTTTAGATCGGCAGTTGAGACAGCTTAGGAATCGAGAGATTCTAATGGTTTTGGTAAAATGGAGTTTTCATTCACCAAAAGGAGCGACTTGGGAGGTTGAATCGGATATGAGGAGATAATATCCATATCTGTTTCCTTACTCGACTTCAAGATTGTGAGGTATGATTCGATCTTTATGAGTTAGAGGTTATGATCTGATGTTGGTGTTGAATTGATGTTGTGATTGCAAGTTAAGTAACAAACTTAACTTGGTTTGCTTTGTGCAATTGAAGGAAAGAGGTTAGATCGATGAGAAGAAGTGTTTGGATGCTTGCGATGTTGATTACGGGTATGTTTTGAGATTACGGGACTGGTATATGCATGTTTTGCTGTTGTGTTTGCTGTAAATTAAAGTTTAAGGATGGTTTAGTGTCCAAAAGTACCATACTTCAAATCCTTTGCGATTTGATCCGTTTTCAATTTCGGGGACAAAATTTTCTAAGTGGTGGAGAAGTGTAACATCGTAGAATTTATACGAATTAAGTTATATGGAAAATAACTTAAAACAGAAGCAAATCGGATCGATTCAGTTGAGTGCAGAAAATTGTAGAGAGCAAGATTGTGAGTACGCCCTCGTGCTCATGTGTGCTGATGACAATGACATCGTGCTCTTGTCTGGAAAATAAACATGACTCGTGTTGAAGAAATTGATAAATGATCTCGTGCATGATTGAACAGAAGCACGTGTTGAGATTTCACGGCACAACTTGTGGCACGACCCATGCTCGAGGTCGTGTGTTCTAGCATTAATCGAATAATGATGCTAATTGATTCATTCATTTGTAAAATAAAGAAGTTAAGCAAGTAGCTGAAGAATAAAACCCTATAAGCATTCCAACCATCAATTTCATCAAGAAAAACCATCAAATTCTTGCAAAAAAAAGCAAGAAGTCATCTAAGGTAAGAATTATTCTTCCTTTGGCCAAATATTTGTATAGAGCTTGCTGAAATATTGTGTTATGAGGTTTAGGATTGAGTTTGGTTGATGGAAAATTGATAGAGGTGGTGGATGTCTTAGGTTTGGATTTAAATGAATGAATGAGAGATTAACAATTCATATGTGGTTGTTTGATTGTCTAGGAGGATCTAGATGATTTGGAGCGTAAGTTAGTCGATGTTAGAGCACTGCGAAGCGGTGCAACTTTGCATGTTTTTCGAGGTAAGTGGTTTCCACTTACGAACCTTAAGTATTATAGATTAGTGCTTGTGTAAGTGTTTAATACTTAATGAAATTAAGTTTTTGGAAGGAATTGAATAAAACATTGACAAGCTTAAAAGCTTGGATATAAAGAATGTGAATGCTCATAAATATGTTCTTATGAACTTGATTTAAAGTTTGAATTTTATTTCTTGCTTTGTGCGTTATGAGTATGTTGATATTGTCTTGTTGTTTCATGTGTGATATATGAATGTTGTTGGTATGCTCATTGATATCATATTGATATTATGTTAATATTAAGCATATGAAAGCATGTGTGATTGCTTATTTGCTTATGAAGTATGTTGAGCATGAGATTTGCTTGAGAGCATGTGATTTGCTTGTTATTGAGCATACATATGAGATTATTTGGCCATTTGAGTGCATTATTCATTCATTGGTGTTGCATGATTGTGTGACACTGGGCCGTTATTATTCCGCGTGAGATTCGCGATGCTGAGAGAGATTCTCGATGCCGGTGAGATGCTGATGATATTCTGCGTGAGATTCGCGATGTCAAGAGAGATTCTTGTTGCCGGTAAGATGCCGATGCCGGCGAGATGCCGATGATTAAAATTGATGTAAGCCTTAAACATTCGACATAATTGCCTGTGTTGCATGGCATTCATATGCACACATCTGAGTTTGGCATTCATTGTAACATGTCGTATTCTTGTTTACTGATTATAAATGCTGATATGTTTAATTGGAAGTGTATATGATGAGATTTCATGTGTGTTGAGTATGGTATGATTATTTGAGTATTTATTTGCTTTGCTATGATTCAACTCTTAGATGAGTTGTATGTTGAATTTAAGTATACATATGTTGTGTATAATATACTAAGAAAGTATATGACCTAAAGCACCTAATGAATACTCAAAGTATATGAAAATAGAAATCGAAATGGCAAAATAGAAGCTCAGCATGCCCATGTGCTGACCAGCACGCCACGTGCTATTAAGTAATTTGGGACAGACTATGAGCACGTCCTCGTGCTCAAAGGTGGCATGATCATATTACTTAGAATTGTATTGATCGAGCATGGCTTGTGTTAAGATTGGCATGACGTGTTAAGGTGGCATGAGTTCTCTGCATCTCTGATTGTTAGATGACGGCTTGTTATGTCTATCTCCTCTTTTTCTACCAAAAACCTTATTTTGGCAACCCTATTTCATGCATAGTAAGTTGGGAATGGTGCAAACCGTTCTCTAGACAGTTCTGGGTTCCTCGAAAGCTTTTGTAAGTGAAACAGTTATTGGAATAGTTTGGTAAACCGTTCCCTAGACCAGACCATTTTTTGGAATAGTTTTGTAATCCATTCCCTAGACCGTTTTGGACTCATGAAAGGTCTCTGGAAGTGAAACAGAGAGTAAAACGGTTTGGTCAAACCATTCTTGAAGTCATTCCCCTCACTGTTTACGCTTTTCTCACGCTTTTGCTTTGTTTTGACCCGAATTGCGCTTTTTCTGCTCAATGTTCCACGAGTAACTTGAAGACATATAAATTACACAGATAATGTAGAATATTGCTAATAATTAGCCAAAAAATATGATAAACGTCATAAAAACAGGTATAAAATATATGTGTAAAAAGACATTTATCAAACTTCACCACACTTAAACCTTTGTTTGTTCTCATGCAAATAGTACAAAGTTATACTTAAAATTATAAGACAAGCTTGGTTCACCTAGCATTGTAAATTCCTAGGTGGTCTCAGGGGTAGTCAAGAGCAAAACATTCAAGAACACGCATAACTGACAATGTCCAAAAAATAAAAAATTAATAGGCTAACCAACTAACATATACACAAGTGCCCTCATATACGATCCTGTGTGTGTGTGTAAACCAAATTCAAAAAAGTTCCAAGTTTTATTAAATAATTGTTATCAATTAACATGACCATAACTACAGTGCAAACACTATAAAATCAATATCAAAATCAGAGTTGATATAGTTAAACAAAAGCGTTCCAATTTTTTCCATTTAATTGTTACAATCGAGTTACGCTCCATCTCAATTCTTCCACTTTCTTGATTGCTACAAACTTTTTTATTCACAACAATCTTTGAATTTCAGTTGTCACGAATGATTTTTATTTCTTCTCTTTTACGCAAAGACCACCCACTTTTTGTTGTTGTCCCCAGTTACTCAAGAATGTTGTTACAGAGGCGCTTTGCATAATCATATCTTAAGTACCAGACAGAGGAGTAGAGCTTAGCCTTTGAATTTTTCATTATACCTCCCTTGTTGCTTAATTGGTTTAGGTTCAATCAAGTAAGGGTATATTTTCAAAGCATCAATAAATTAATCTTAAATTCAATTAAACACAAATATTTGCAAGGCATTCATAGTATTATTAAGTGTCAAAAGTTTTAGGATAAACAACAGAACTGAACTAAACATGGTTTGGTGTGGTCAAAGCTAGAATACACAAGTGTACAATATTTAACCTACCAATCATATTTTCTTTCCTAAGGACACTAACAACTATGACTATGTAATTGAAAATAATGCACTCAACTACATAGATGCATTACATGCCAGAAATTTAAATTCTAGATGTTCAAGGTTTACAAAATTTTCATTTTAATTATCCCGTTCACCACACTTTAGAGCACAACATTGTCCTCAATGTTAAATAGAATGAAAGAATAGGGAAAAGAAGAGTAAAATAAGAAATTGTGGAAAACTTCCTTGAATGCAATTGTGAGGGATGCTACCAAGAGAACCTGGAATGATTGATAGATGCCTAGTCCTAACTACAAAGATAAGTAACTGAGATAAACAATAGACATGAATAGAAAATCATTACTCAAATCATTGAGTTATATAACACAGACCAGAATAGAAAAGAAAAGAAAATAAAAAAAGAAAATACAAGACGAAAAAAGAAATGAAAATAAAAGAAAAGAAAAGATAAAAGAAAACAAATCTAGCTAATCATGCGGCTCAATCATCTTGGGTGTCATCGCAGGGCTCCTGTGGAGGTGGCTGTGGACCTGGATAGTATTGCTTGTAGGGCTGGTAATACTGGCCATAGGGTGGTAGTGAATGGTAAGGTGGTGGCTCGATCTACATACACCATAACAGGTGCTGAACTCGATGTTCCAATGCATAAATGTGGCCGCCTTGGGCCATCTGCTCTAGGTAGATGGCCTCCTACTGTCGCTGTATAGCTTCCAGAGCGGTGCTCTACTGTCGCTGTAGCTCCAATATCTCTTCAAACTGATAATGATGTACTAGTAAAGCCTCTGGTGCACGTGCTGGCTCTACCTGTCCTGCCTCCTCGGTTGGACCTGCCTCCTCTGTCGAATGTGCCTCCGCATCCTCTCCTCACAACCTATAAGTATATCCACCGGCGACTTGCTGCGGACTAACATTCGCATGTGAGAGAGGATTGCCCTGTCTAGATACTATGTCGATCCTGTAATGAACATCCTTGGTAGACGATCCATGCACTCCAAACCCTCCATCAATAACGTAGCGTAGTGCCCTGCGTATAATGTAGCAATCTGTGGTCTCGATACCTGCTCTAGGATAGAATTGGCGAGGAGGTGGGCCACGTTGACTAGGTAGTTCTGGTCCATAATATAAAGGCACAACAGATCCTTCATTATGACATTGTCAGTGCTCTCCCTCTGCGGGTACACCGTGTTAGCAATGACCCTATACATTACTTCAAGGCATGTGAGCAAATCTGGGATGCTTTTGATCGGCTCAGATCGTAGTCAGTTCTGCCAATCAGCTCCTCCTAATATGCGACTACACTAACCCCAGGTGAAAATGTAGTGGGAAACGCCTCAAAGGCATCGCTGTCGGTTATCTCCTAGTCATAAAGCCTAAGCGTAAACACAAAGTTGTACATGAGCAGTCAGTATTCCACCTCATTGGCCCAAAATTTGACAAAGAGGTCTTCATTATTCCAATCATCATGGTGGAGGGACATAGTAAACGATGCTACAAACTTAAGCGTCAGCTCCTTATAAGTCGGGTTGTTGATCGCAAAGAAATAACTCCAACCGTCAAGACTGATCATCCTCGGCACATCCTCACGGAGCCCAGTAACTAGAGGGTCTGCTCGTCTGGTAAACGAATAGAGGCAAACGGCTTGTCCCGTATATTGTTGAGTCGATCCTGTCTGTATGGCTGAATAGGAAAATCAAGCATATTACTTAAACGCTCGACGACATCTGGGTCACAGCCGTGTCTTGGAGCGGGTCACTTGTTTTGACGAGAAGGTCCTGTAAAAACAACCAGTCAGTTAGAGCACGACAATAATTTATCAATTTAACCAAGAAACTCAATCAATTAAAGCACACATTCCCATTGTAGCATAGCCCAATTTGTCTTTCAAAGGAGAAAAAACAATAAAGTTCACTATTGGCATTCTCTAATGTAACTCAAAACTACAAATTCATACGAATTCATCAAATAAAAATGTCAACAATGCACAAGTATCCTCAAATTCACACTTTTCAACACAACTAACATCTCACATTAAGAACAAAATTCCTTAGGGATACTAAAATCATAGAGAAATTGTTACAATTCATGTATTGGGTCATAACAAACCCAGAATCAAGTGCAAATCATTCACCTAGAGCATCCTTAACCAAAATAACAACTGAATTTATCACTAGGCTACAACAATCACAACAAAAACTAAGGGAGTAAACCCTAAAAATTCGGCCAACTCAATTCCATCAATAAAAAATCACTAAGAATGAAATATAACCATCCTCAATCATGAAAATAAGCATTATTCAACACAAACAACTCAAAAGGAACCTCAAAAGGCTAAAAAATCTTGTTTTTACCCAAAGGATTCTGAAAATCAAGTTGAAACTTAAGAGAGGGAAGTGAAAAGTAAAGAGAAAATGAGTTCAAACCTTTATTTTGGCATAAAAACGAGTGGAAATGGATGGGGAACAGGCGGACTTGAAAGACGAACGAGTTGAGAGTGTTTTGAAATGCTTTAAAATGAAGAAAGTTAGGGTTTTAGTCCATTTAAGTCGAACCCCTATGTCAAAACCATTTTCGAAACGATTTAAGTAACCCATTTTTTAAACCGTTCCCAATAATGAAAAGTTTCTGTAAGCGGAATGGTTTATGAAACGGTGTGGGCAAACCGTTCTGAAAACCGTTCCGAATACTGAAAAGTTTCTGTTTCCAAAACGGTTTGTGAAGCATTTTTGGGAAACCGTTTTGAAAACCGTTTTAATTGCAACATTTTAGAAAACATTTTCGCAAATTGTTTTGCATTGAACCTATATGAACAGTTTCTAGACATGGAAAACATACATGTTTGAGTCTCGCATCATTGAACCTATATGAAAACCAAAAACACACCGAAGAAAACAAAAGAAATCAAAAGAAATGAACTAAACATAAACCTTGGGTTACCTCCCAAGAATTGCTTGTTTAACGTCCCGAGCCTGACAGTTACCTCTAAATTGAGCTGGGCTTTGGAGGAGCGAGGTTGATGACATCCTTGTCAAGATCCAAAAGAACCTGTCCATTGTAGAATTTAAGTCTGTGGCCATTTACCTTGAACGTACCTTTGTCATGTGTGTAATCTTGACGGTTTTATATGGAAAGACTTGGGTCACCCTGAATGGATCAAACCATCTTGACTTCAACTTTCCAAGAAAAACTCTGAGATGAGAATTATACATAAGAACGTTGTCATCTACTACAAAGTTTTTTGTAGGCTTGAGATGCCTATCATGATAATGCTTAGAGCATTCCTTGTAGAGCTTGCTATTCTCAAAGGCTTCCATCCTCCATTCCTCCAACTCATTTAGTTGTAGCTTCTTATGTTCACCTACCACAGACAAATTAAGATTGGTAGATCTTATAGCCCAAAACACTATATGTTCTAGTTCAACTAGAAGGTGACACACCTTACCATAAACCAACCAAAATGGAGTAAAACCTGTGGGTGTTTTAGAGGCAATGTGATAAGCCCGTAAGGCATCATCCAATTTAATTGACCAGTCTTTTTTGTGACACTCTACTGACTTTTCTAAATCATTTTCAATTCCCAATTGGTCATCTCTACTTGACCACTGGTTTGTGGATGGTAGGCAATGGACAATCTATAAGTAACACCATATTTGTATAAGATTTTTCAAAACTAGTTGTTACAAAAGTGTGTTCCTCTATCACTTATGATAGCTCGAGGTGCCCTAAAACAAGAAAATAGAGACTTTAAAAGCTTAATAATAACTCTAGCATCATTAGTGGGTAAAGCTTGTGCCTCGATCCATTTTGAGACATAGTCCACAATAACTAGAACATATTTATTACCATAAGACATAAGGAATAAACCCATAAACTTGATTCCCCACACATCAAACACATCACACACAACAATAGCATTCTGAGGCATTTTATTATAGTGAGAGATATTACCTAATTGTTAACAGTTATCACAAATAGAAACATACCTTTGCACATCTTTGAACTAAGTGGGCCAGTAAAACCTGCCTCGAGTACTTTCTGTGCTGTGCAGTTAGCATTATAGGATCCACCAGATTAGCCTTGGCTTTGCATCTGTCATATTCAACAAATATCTCAAAGTAGAGTGATTAGTAAAAGCAACCTTTGAGAGTATGAGATAAGAGAAATTTATCACTAGTTAGAAAATCTGGAACTGAATTTGAATCTCCTTTAATAAATTCTATATCAAAATCAAAAATTGAAAGTAAAGCTTGCCATCTAGCAAAAATTTGTTTTGCTGCAAGGTTTTGAACATCTTTTTGTAAAATCTCTTTTGCAGATTTACAATCTATACGTAAAAGAAATTTTTGATTTAATAAATCACTTTGAAATTTATGAATGCATTTGACAATTGAAAGAATTTCTGTTTTGATAGTTGAATAATTTTGTTGGGTTTTATCCCAATGTCTGGATGTGTGTTGGATTATTTGTTCTTTGCCATTTTGAACTTGTTTTAATATTCCCTCATATCCTAACTCAGAGGCATATGTTTCTACTATTTTTGGAAGATTTGGATCAGTTAAATACAAACATGAAATCTCTTGAACCCTAGATTTGATCATTTTAACTATATTTGTATGTTCATCTGACCATGGAACTGGGTTTTTCTTGAGTCTATCATGCAATGGTTTAGCTAATCTATTAATATTTGGACAAAAATCTATCACATAATTTAAACTTCCTAAAAACCTTTGGAGTTGGGTTTTGTCCAAAATTTTGTCTAGAAATTTTCTAGCAAATAGTAATGATCTTTCAATTGGAGTGATGGTTCCTTTTGTAATCCAATGTCCTAAGAATCTAAATTTTGTTTGGAACAATGAAATTTTAGACTTTGAAACCGCTAAGCCACTTTTCTGAACTACTTGTAAGAAGATTCTAAGATGTTTAAAATGTTG
>CANYCX012292493.1:0-27978 GCA_948193385.1 Breynia disticha f. nivosa | reverse complement strand
ATTGTTTCGAATGAGGCTAAAGGGTGCTCAACCATGGCAACCAGTATGTGAACAATGAACAAACCTACATATCCGCCTTAATCTTGGCATCAAGATGAGAGACTTCAAGGAAGAAGGCTTTGAAGTGCTCGTAAGAATGCTTCACATCATCAACCGCGCACATTTCTCGTATGCTATGCATAGAAAGTTGGGGGGCCCCTACATCGACCGTTCGAATCCCCAAGCCGCTTGCTAGAATTGGACCAATGGTCGAACCACAGCCCATGTCATTGCGGATGACAAAATCCTGCATTGCAGAGTTTTTTTTCCGGAATATTAGTCATCCGCCAAATAATCTTGCTTCGTATTACATAACTGTTATAGGTTGTGTCTGGTTTAGCTATCAATAGTTTTTGCGCTTGCGTTTGAGACCCAAAACACAACTACTTCTATATGCAGTTTTGGAACTTCAATCACAGACGCAGACATTGTAAAAGTAAAGCCAAACGCAATCCTGGTCCTATCAAGTCTTGCCTAGACACAACATATTTTAAGCTAAACCTTGCAATTTGGAAGCTAATCCATCCAATTATTAGCATTCATAATCTGATTTACTGACTATTCAGATAATTAGCTTCAAATTTTCAAGATAGACAATCAATTTCAACAGTGCAACACAATTTCTTCACAAAATGTTAGTCTTCAAAGAAAGAATCACGGCTCGATCAAATGAATGAATGATCATAAGCCACACGATGTCGATGGTGTGTAAAAGTCGAAGAAGTAACCTGGATGGGAAGTTTATGCTTTGATGCTATCTCCCTGAAGATGAAGGCAGTAACAGAGTTTGTTGCATATCGTTGATTTGCATTGTGTTTGATTACAAGTCCTCCATGCAACATGGGTTGGTGATTATCTTCATGCCTATCCTGAAATAGAACATATTGCCAAGTCAAATGTAATCAATATTATCTGTCTCTAATTCAAATCATTAATACACTAAAGAACTCACCATATAATTAGGGTGCAAAGCATGTGCCATGTCAGCAGATACAAGTAAACTCCTCTGAATTGCCTTGTGAAGCAGCTGAAAAGAAATCAACAACATTATGAATCTTACATTATAGTGACGGATCCAAAAATTTTTACAAAAGAGGTGAAAACAGTTGAGTTAAAAATAGTATAAGAAATTAAACGGTAAGGGAGCCGTGTTAAAGAAAAATACGTGGTAAAAGGGGTAGGAAACAGTAGTCAGGCATGAAATTCATGAGAGGACTTTTTTTTTTTCTCAAGCTACCCTAAGTGAAGGAAATACCTTAGAATCTGAATTGAAGGAATTTGTAATTCGCGATAAAGCATCAAGCATGACAGGCGATCCAGCTCCTTGTGCAGAATCAGAACCAACCTCCTCATGGTCGAACAAAGCCACCATTCTGACACCAGTCTCATCCGCAAGGTCGCTTTCCGAGGAAGCATCTATCAATGCCTGAAATAAAATCACTCAGAAAAAAACAGTTCTTGATAGGAAACTAAAAGGAGGTCCAGAACGCCATAATTTATGTCCTAAGTTCTATGAGAGATGCCATACCTTTAGAGAGCAAAAGGATGAGCAGAGGTTATCAAGCCTTCCTGAGAAAACGAATTCCTTCGCAGCTCCACCTATGATACTTGGCTGAGTATCACAAGCTTGCAATTCAAAATCACATATATCATCTGCATTGCAGCCAATCTGCTTTGCAATAATCTGGAACAGAAGAGAAACTAATAAAATTATGATTAAAATTGCCAAAATTATCATATACCAGCGGCCCAGTCACCTGAACCCCCACCCTTGACAGAAACTGAACAATAATATCTGAATGGACAAATTCGACAGTTATTAACCTCCAGTAAAAGCAGATGATGCTTTGCTTTCGTTTCACCGGACACTTTTTCATCCGTCCGAACTTCACCGCTGACAGGACCATTTGCGGAAACCACCTTATTTACCTCACCCTGCAAAAAGCAGTTTTTCAAACAAAACAAAAATCAGAACAACGTAAGATTTTGCAGATATCCAGAGGGTTAAATTCCACAACATGAAAATTTTCATCTTCTTCTAACTATACACTTTCAATCACACCATGTACTACTGATCATAACCCAGTTCACTGATAATCAAGGATAGACTCCTGACAATGCGATGTCAGTTCAAAAAACTATCCAATTTTTTATTTTTGCATTGCGATTTAGCAACTTTCTTTACATTCAAGAGAAAATTAGCTCTATGAAAGTAATCACTTATCAAGTACTTCAATCTGCATACTGATGCGGAACGGAAATCAGTAGCAATTAGAGTAAAGCAACAAAATTGACCAGACAATGAGACAGAGAATGTCCATGCATACATTAAACATTACCTTGAGTGTTGTAGCCAAAACAGGAAGAAGATGACTCTGTGTATTCACTTTAAATCCGTCAGTATTAACGCCTCTGATCACATCATAGCACCATTCAATACTTAAGCAAACATTCCTAAACTGTAATCTAATACACCCCTTGCGGCATCAACACATGAAGCGCAATCATATAGCAAAAGATCTAACCTGTCCAGGTGAATTGCAAGAGTAGGAACGCGCATAATGGGCTCTTCAACTCTAACAAGCCGATGCGAATAAGAATAAGAACCATCCTTCTCTTCTCTAACAATAACCCGCCCTGCCACAGTCAAGTCACGATCGAACCACGTATGCCACAAACCACCCCCATATGGCTGAACTCCAACCTCTAAATACCCGCCTCGCGTCACCTAACCATCACTCTCAATTAGTCAAAGTTTTCAAAATCCAGTCTTTCTAAACAAGCCAAATAAAATCAAAACAAACACAACCACACCTTAGTAACAGGCTTCAACTTTATGCAAGGACTATCAGTATGAGCACCAACTATATAAAATCCATTACTAGCAACATATCTAAACAAAACAAAACCACATACAATTCCCACAATTACTTTCAAACCAATAAAAAAAACAACTCCAAGTAAATACAGATACGTACTTTTTACCAATAGCAAAAGCAACAATAGTGGAATAATTTCTGCTGAAAAAATAACACTTTCCACTCTCCAATTTCCAATCTTGTCTCTCAGAAAGTTGTTCAAATCCAGCAAGACTCAACCTCCTCTTTGCCTCGTCTAGACAATCAAGAATAACATAAAAATATTAAATTTTGCATTGATAAACAAAAAGTGCAGTAAGAAACAATGAAGTTGTTTTTTTTGTTCTTTACCAACAGCATGAAAAGCAGTTGGAGAAGCATTCAAGAAGTTGATGAGATCATCTGGCACTGAAGTTGTTTGAAGCTTAGACATTTTTGCTTCTTTGTTGTTGGTTTGTGTTTTTTGTTGTGTTTTAAGGATTTAGTTTAAGTAGTTTGAAGTTGAAAAAAAAAATAGTTTAATTACCACAACTAAATTTTATAGAAACTCAGTGACCATATACGAATTTAACTCCAGAAGTCAGCACAAAAAAAGTCAAGTCAAAAGGAAAGAACAGTGAAACCGATCGCACTTGATTAAATTCCTAATCATTTTTGTTTTCCATTTTAGCCCTCTAATTCCGACTATTTACTCGATTGTCTCTCTCAAATCTCAACAAATCTCAGCTCATCGTCGCCAATATTTCCGGTCAGGTAACCGTTTGCCGTTGAATTTCTTATTTTTACGTTTTCTTTAATCTCTAGTTATGAGCTAAATCGCATTAGCTTATTAATATTAAAACGAATAGTAAAGATTCGATTTATGGATTTGAAATGTGTTTTTTTATTAGATTGGATCAGTATGCATTGCAGTGTTGATATGACTTTGGTTTAATTTCGTTAAAGAAATGAAATTATGTGAACTGTGTTTAGAAAGGAACAAACTTGTTAATAGATAATTCTGCATTTGACAAGTTAATATATTGTGTTTGATTATGTGACATTGAATTGTGAATGTTGCAGAGGTTTGTTAGGAAGTTTTTACATATGGCTTCATTTAGAGCTTTCTTGAACAGTCCAGTTGGCCCTAAAACAACTCATTTTTGGGGACCCGTTGCGAATTGGGGATTCGTCGCTGCTGTATGTTTTGCGACACAGTTTCTTTCTGCATCGTAGATTTTTGTTAATCAGTGAGATTTTGCTGTTTGTTTGAGGTAGTTGTGTACTTGTGTGTTTACGAGCATCGTGTATCTTGTTTTTTAACAGGGGTTGGTGGATATGAAGAAACCTCCTGAAATGATTTCCGGAAACATGACTGCAGGTGAATTCTTATAGCTCTATTGGAAGTTTTGCTTTTGTTTTTCTTTGGATGGGATTCATTGGAATGTTTAGTGTTCTAAAAGTTCTGTTGTTGGTTGCTGGTGTTGCAGCAATGTGCGTGTATTCCGCATTGTTCATGAGGTTTGCATGGATGGTTCAACCTCGCAACTATCTTCTTCTAGCATGTCATGCTTCAAATGAGACTGTACAACTCTATCAACTCTCCCGTTGGGCGAAAGGTCAAGGGTAAGTACCATTAGTCGATGTTTCGGCCGACTGGTCTGTTCTTTATCAGTTAAATGCTAGCTCTTCTGTATTCGAGGGAAGCAATCTAAAATAGTGCTTGCTAACTTCTTGTGATCACCTTGCTTCTGGTCCAAAAATGGCAGCTCTAGGCACAGTAAAACCCTCTTGCTCTTTTGTGAACTGAGCTTGTACCTACTTCCTTTGTTTGGGTAGCAGATATGGACACTTTGTGATACTGAACGTGATGAATATATTTGGAGCATGCAAATTAGAATTAATTTTAAATGAGGCAAGATGATAGCAAGAGTTATAGTCTTCGGTTAGTTGATTTTCCTACTTGTTAGTGTTCTTTCTGCATGCTGTTTTAGTTCAGTTCTTACCTTTCTTTAATCATTTAATTTACGCAGGTCGTAATCATGTCCGGACATAAGCATTACAAAGATTTAATTCATGTCATAATCCTATACTCACTGATCGTGTTATCAGTTCAGAAATTGTCAACCGTACAATTTATAATAGTTTATCAACATTTTTTTGTAGGTACTTGTCATCGGAGAAGAAGGAACCTGCTCCTGAATAAATTACTACTGCATCTTTGGTTCTGCAGTAATTTTCTTGTGGTTTATGAAGAATATGTCTTTATTTTTAGTTGGACAACTCTCCTTTGGAGCAACCTGCATTTGATCGTACCTCAAGTTTAATCAAGAAGCTCAATGTTGTTAAGGAATTCGATCTTTTTCAAGATTATGCAAAATCAATAATTAAAATTCGATGTTATTTAAAGTTTACAGTGCAAAAATGTCAGGAATCATCATCATTCATCTCACATTCAACCCTTCTACTTTTCTTCTTGGATTTTAACCTCTTGCTACCCTCTTCTGATTTGGACGTCTTCTTACTACTACTACTTTTCGATTTGGACCATCTTTTCCTCTTTACCAGTGATTCTTCATTATTAGTGTCGGTTTTGATCTCATCTTCAACCTGTTCTGCCTTAACTTCAGATGTCTTCTTCCTGCTACGCTCTTTTGTTTTGGACGATTTTTTCCTTTTCACTGGGACCGACGTCTCTTCTTTGTAATCTTTCTGGTCCTCATTGACGTCCTTTGCTTCTGTTGCAACTTTTTCTTGCACGTCACAACAGTTACATTATCATAAGAAAAGTCAAAACTGGAAATAAACATAAATGGATTCGTCGACTGAAGTTTAGAATAAACAGAGAGTAACACTAACCTTCGACAGAGAATTTGGAATCAAAAACCACAGTGGTAAGATGCTGCTTCAGGAAAGTCTGCATCATTGGCATATAGCAGTCAAGAATCAAGATTAGAGTTAATGTAATAACATGATTCAAATGTCCAATATCAACAGATATAAACATGTGATTGCTCCATGAACATACTGCTGAAAGAAGTTGACGAGTGTTTATATCCCACAAGCGTAGATAGCTGTCTAAACCTGAAAATAAGAATCGAAAGTTTGAGTTTCAGATCAATGATTTTGGACCCACAAGTCTAAATAACAGGACCTTGAAGAAGGTCGTAAAATTGGCGCATATCTACAATTTGGTCCCGCATAAGGAAAACAAGACCAGAGTCCCATTCTCTGCATCAAAGAAAAGGGAATTAAGAAACAGAAACTCACCACAAGATGCTAAGACAGGGAGCTCAGGATGCCTGGCCACAGATCTTATGCTTCCAGCACATTTGCCTATAAAGCACCCTAATAATTTACCTGAAAGGAATGTTTGCAATTAACAAAAACATAGATAATGCAAAATAAAAGAACCAGTAAAGCTTCATTGCATCAGAAGCAAATTTATATCCTTGCATTCTCAAATACCTGTTCTTACATCAATTGAAGCAAGGTCACCTGATCCATTCCCTATATATATTGTGTAGCCATCTTGATCTTCAGCGACGGCCTTGATGGGGGTTTCTCGAAAATCAACTGACATGACAGGTCTGCGCTGGGCAGAAATATCATAGAGACGAACCTGATACATAATTCACCACTAAGTTAAGAACGTAACAACAATTCTAATTAAAAACAGCTGCTAGGAAGCGCTCACAACCCAAAAATACCTGATGACTGTTAGTCCCAGCTACAAATTTACGGTGATCATCATTTGTCAAGAAGGTTGCAGAAGTAAACCATGTGGGAGTAAAAATGCCGAGGCTATTTTTTTGGGGCTGCACCAAGTCACAGAATATAAAGGGTAATCAGAAGATAACTACCAGGAAAATGGATAAATATTTATTGGCAGATCAATAATGCGGAAGTAGGATGGTTAAAAGTATTTACAGATTTTGCATTCCAAATCTTAGAGCCTTGCTCAAGATCCCACATATTAACTTCAACACCCTTCCTGAAACAGAATTATACATTCATTCAAGGCAGCTATTATGCAACAAAGCTATTTCTCGGACTAAAAGTATAAAGCTCATGCTAGAATGCTCTTGTACTTACCCACCAAATAAGGCATAGTTTTCCATTCCATGTACTTTAGAGAAAAAGACATTTCCAGCACCACAAACTCTCCATGCATTAGAGACACCAGTTTTGGCATCCCCAGTAGCCTTTTTACTAATTGCAAGTGATCTTATGCTTACATTTCCCTTAGACGTGCACGTAAGTAAAGTGCATGACCTGCAAATCATCAGAGAAACTGTATTCAGTAAACTTGTATTGCTGCTAGCCTTCCACCTTCAATAGCCAGAAAATCACTTTTTCCTCCTACTTTGACAAGAAAACATACCCAGACAATCTCTGCTTCCTGAATAAATGCAAGCCAACTGTAGCTTCATCTTCACATTGAACACTAGAATCTTCACCCAAGTTGGAAATCTCAACATAAATATTCCCATTTAGCGGGTTGATCACTTCAACCTGTAACATTGCTCGAATCGCATAATACGCATTAAAACCAATTAAACACTAAAAGCCACCGTTACAAATCGTAATCCAAAATCAACTCACCGTGCCGCATTTTCTCGCAACAGCCAGCAACTGCAACCAAACAAATTTACAATCTTCAATTCGCACAGTCCATTACAGACAACAACTCATTTATAAACACATAATTAAACATTCAAATTCATTACAAAATGAGAGTTCTCAATAATAGAACTTACAGGGTCATTTTGACAATCATCAATAGACGCTGCAAGCACGCATTTCGACGAGTCAGGTTCACCCCATCGTTCCACAACTTGAGGAATCCCTTGGTTACTACGAGACTCGATTACTACAATCGGAGAAACAAATAAGAACAAAAATACTCGTGATTCATTAAAAGTAAAGTAAACGTAATACCTTTAATGAGTCCGAGCGAGTCGAACGTTAAGGCTCGAAGTCGAGGGCAACCGGGAGATTCTAGTGTGGTGGTTCGCGGCATTGTTTGGAGGCTAAAACCTTAAACCCTAGTAATAAATTTCAAATCAGTTTATGGCTAGTTAAATTTAACTGAAAAGGTCAAAAAGACGATACTATCCCTTATAAACGACAAACATCCCTTGATTTGATTAAACGACACAATCTCCTTCCCTGTAATAAATAAATCTCCGTCTCTCTCCTCCACAGACTCTCTTCCCAAGAGTTTCAATGGCTGGTTGTAACAGATTTTACGATCCTGATACGAAGATATACCATTCTCTCCGACCAAAGAACCCTCTCCCACACCCATCTCTCTCTCTCTCTCTTGCTTCTTACACTTTCTCCCTTCTTAAATCAACCGGCGGTGATTTCTCCACCAAAAATTTTATAACTGACGCAACTTCCGGAAACTCCCTGACTTACTCCCAGTTCCTGACGCAAACACGTTCTCTATCTCACTCCCTTCTAAACCAATATAAACTCTCCCCAAACGACGTCGTATTTGTTCTCTCCCCTCCCAACATTCACATCCCCCTCATTTACTTTTCTCTCCTCTCCCTCAACGTAACATTTTCTCCTGCTAATCCCTTAGCCTCTCCCTCTGAACTCTCCCACCAACTCCTCCTCACCAAACCCAAGCTCGCCTTCGCTACCTCATCCACCGCGCCTGCGCTCCGTTCGCTCCCCAATCCTCCCCAGATAATCCTCATCGACTCCCCACACTTCGCATCTCTACTTAATCACCAGTACCACGATGATCCCAGCCTCCACGTCGCACAGTCCGACATCGCCTGCATTCTCTTCTCCTCGGGGACCACCGGGATGATCAAAGGGGTGGAGTTGACTCACCGGAATTTCATCGCCTTACTTTCCAGCATGTATAACATTAGGAACGACGCGGTTCCCGATGAGAATCCGGTGTCGCTTTTTACTCTACCGTTGTTTCACTTGTTTGGGTTTTTTATGATGGTAGGAGTGGTGGCGTTCGGAGAGAGCATGGTTTTGATGGAGAAGTTTGAGTTTGAGGGGATGTTGCGAGCTGTTGAGAAGTATAGGGTTACTTATATGCCTGTTTCCCCACCGTTGATCGTTGCGTTTGTGAAGTCGGAGTTGACCAGAAAGTATGATTTGGGGTCGCTATTGGCGGTGGGCTGTGGTGGGGCTCCTTTGGGGAGAGAGGTTGCTGAGAGGTTTAGACAGAAGTTCCCTCATGTGGAGATTCTTCAGGTTTGCATATTTTATATATTTGGAAGCTTGTACGGTGAAAAAGTAGGGATAATGCACTTTATATTATTCTGGGCTACCACAGTTGATGACACCGTTAAATAAAGATGGGATCTTCTTTATTAGTGGAAAAAAAGAGGAAATTTTTCCATGTTGATGGTGTTTCTGTAATCCACTTTTTGTTTGCCCTTTTTGCTAATTATATAATGGTTCATGACTAATGATTTATGCCTTTAAGTCGTGATTTTTCAGTATCTGTGATGCATTTTAATTGATGATGAATTGGTTTGGTTAATTGTGATGCATTTCCAATTTTCCGTTGATGGTGAGTTGAAATGGTATAGGAATTCTTTCTTGGTTTTACTGTTGGTGTAGGGATATGGTTTGACTGAGACCGGAGGTGCGGCAACAAGCACTACTGATCCTGAAGAGATCAGGCGATATGGCTCTGCGGGTCGTCTAGCTGAAAATTTTGAAGCTAGAATTGTTGATCCTGAGACTGGAGAGGCACTGCCTCCTGGTAAGAAAGGGGAATTATGGTTGAGAGGTCCAACTGTTATGAAAGGTAATCATGTTTAGCTATTAATTTCACAACACCGTGCATGCCAGTCAGTATCAAGTTCCCTTCCTTTTTAACTTGGGTATCAACAACCTCTAATGTTCTTAGAAGGATGAACATTTTAATGATTGGAGTGATGTTTGCTAACCCAGGTTATGTGGGAAATGATAAGGCTACTGCCGAAACCTTGTCTTCTGATGGATGGTTAAAGACTGGTGATCTTTGTTACTTTGATTCTGAGGGATTCCTGTATATTGTTGACAGATTAAAGGAACTGATTAAATACAAGGCTTATCAGGTGATTAGTTTACTCTGGTTTTCTCAGATATTTACTTGTCACTGAAATCAGGACTTAGAGTTAATGAATTATTCATAAACTTGTAGGTGCCTCCAGCCGAGTTGGAAAAGATACTTCAGTCGCATCCTGGTATTGCTGATGCTGCTGTGATTCCGTAAGTATCTCATCAGTTCCAAGCTGGAGCAAAATATCCGTCGGATTTCTAAAAGTCTGATTCCCGGATTTTGTTACATACATGGTAATGTTGAAGCAGGTATCCTGATGAAGAGGCAGGGGAAATTCCAATGGCCTGTGTAGTGAGAAAACCTGAAAGCAACATTAATGAAGGTGAAGTTATAGAATTCGTTGCGAAACAGGTACGCTTTCAACTGTCAAACACAATTAGTTAGCTGAATTAGAGTTGCCAAAAACTGATATTGCTGATTCCAAATAAAAACCTGTTGGATTCAGTGGATATTATGAAGGAGGACTTGTGATTTGTATGCATGATTCTGCAGGTTGCACCATATAAAAAGGTACGACGAGTAGCTTTTGTGAGCGGAATTCCGAAATCTCCTGCTGGAAAAATTCTGAGGCGAGAGCTAGTTAACCATGCTGTCTCCGGCGGCTCATCTAAATTATGAGTAAAGCCAGAATCCTGAGAATATTGTAATTGCAGTTCAACCTGATAGCTACAATGTTTTGTGTCCATGTAAATTAAAAGTTGATATTAAGTTTGAATTTATATAAAATAAATATAATGTATAAAATTATTTAAACTTAAATATTTAAACTATTACGGTTAAACTTAGTTAAAACTTATTCCATAAAAAATGTTAAAAAAATATTTATCTGAAAAATAGAAACTATTTTCCTACGTGGCAAAGATGAAAGCCCAGGCGACGTGCATGTGGCGAAAAGGACGTGTGTGTTAAAGGTACAGAAAATGAAGAAAATGCCACGTGTCAGCGTCCTCTCTTTCGCCTCTCCTTGTTTGTCTCCCCGCCATTTTCGTAAAATTCCATTTCCGCTGTCTTTCATCATCATCGTCTAATAAAACAAAAAATGATACCTTTCCCCAACGCATTCTCTACCCCCCCCTCTTTCTTCTCCTTCTCCAGGGGGGATTCCACTCTTCCCATCATTCCTCCCTCTTTCTCTCTCTAGTAAATTTCCAATGACAAATTCACAACTTCATCATCTTAATTCCCCTTCTCATTCTAACAACCTTATTGTTTCTTCCAGCAATTTCATTTCTCCTTCTTCTGATTCGTCCGGTTTGTATATTCGCGATTTTCTTGTCTTAACTTGAAACAGTTTACGAAAAACTTATCTACTAGCATTGCTTTTTCTTTTCAATTGAATGAAAATGTATTCTGTGCTGGAATTGCAGAAGAGAGTTTGCATGAACATAACACGTCCAGTGCTGCAACTTCCGATTCCGCCTCTACTCACTCCCCAAAGTTACATAATTCTAAGCACAATAAAAAACTCGGGAAATTGGCCTCCAAATTGTTCGATGAAGGACTCCCTTTCTACAAAAAGGTTTTTTGTCTTCTTTTGGATGTTATTTTTCTGTCTATTGTGATTTGTATGACGAGATTTGTGAATGTGAAGTGTTGCATTGAATGCAGCTTGAATTGTTTCGTCGATTTGCTACTGTTAAAAATGATGGAACGGTGCAACTGGAGGTTCCGAGTGATATTAAACCGCAGAATCCAGATTTTGGAAATGAAAATGTGTGCGATGAAGCTAATGATGGAGAAGGTGATGAGGGTTGTTTTCAGTGTTTACCTCCGTTGCAAATTGTTATGTTTATTGTGGGAACTCGCGGGGATGTTCAACCTTTTATTGCTATTGGAAAGCGTTTGCAGGTTCTTCATTTGGTTCAGAGTGTTTAGTTAGTTATGTTTTAAGGAGTGGTTTGAATGGTTGAATTGAAGTATGATTTTGTGCAGGAAGATGGGCATAGAGTGAGACTAGCAACTCACTCGAATTTTAAAGATTTTGTGTTGACCGCCGGATTGGAGTTTTATCCTCTTGGTGGTGATCCTAAAATCCTCGCTGGCTGTAAGTTTTCAGAATTTATGCTGACTTCGGATTACTTTTTCATATCTCAGTAATTGATATAGGAGATGGATATAGTTATGATCACTTGTTACATGCATTACATTACTCTTCTGCCTTACTTTTCTTCTAAAGCTCTGATATTAGTTTAAGATTTTAATGTTTTTCTTTCCATTGTTTTAATTAATGTGTTTCCTTGCAGATATGGTGAAGAATAAAGGTTTTTTACCATCTGTACCTTCAGAAATACCTATTCAGAGGCAACAAATGAGGGACATTATATTCTCTTTACTTCCTGCATGTAAAGAACCTGATCCTGATACAAAAATTCCATTTAAAGCAGAAGCCATTATTGCCAACCCACCAGCATATGGTGAGCTCACTTTGTCGTTGTCAAATTATCTTTTCTTTTCATCTTTTTCCTTTAGATATTTTTTTTTTGGCCTTTTGAAGATGTGGTGGAGTTATTTTTTATTTTTTTTTATCATTGTGGTGGAATTATTTTAACAGAGCATTATAACTTAGTTCTTTTAAACTAAATATGAACCTTTAGATTGAATTTCTTATTTATTATTTTCTGTCACATTTATCTTTGTTCTTAATGGTTTTGATAAATGGAACTTCATGCCTGCTTTTCATTCTTCACACTAACTTTATCTGTAATTGCAGGTCACACACATGTTGCAGAGGCACTAAAAATACCTATTCACATATTCTTTACAATGCCTTGGACGTAAGTATTCTGAAAAAATTGATGCTAAAGATTTTCGTGCATTATTTCTTTTTTATGTGGAATTAAAAAATGTTGCCTAAAATAGTCATTTCTGTAATGTATTAACAGATTCATAGTTCTGATCAAAGATTTTCATTGTGTCGTTTTATCTTTTCAGGCCAACTAGTGAATTTCCTCATCCTTTATCTCGTGTTAAGCAACCGGTTGCTTACAAAGTGAGTGGTTAATTTGCTCCCCTGTTATATCACTGGTTTTAGCTTTTCATAGTATTAATTGATAGTCCTTTAACTTTGTATTCTTACATGGCTTTGAACTTATTTTGCAGCTATCATATCAGATTGTTGATGCAATGATTTGGCTGGGAATACGAGATATGATAAATGAACTTAGGAAGAAGCAGCTGAAGCTAAGGCCTGTGACATATTTAAGCGGATACTATAGCACTCCACCTGATTTTCCTCATGGGTATACATGGAGTCCCCACCTTGTTCCCAAACCAAAAGGTTATTTATATAAAGACAATTGTCTAAAGTCAATTGAAGCCTTGACTATTTATGCATGCCATCATAGATTCATTTTTTGATCGGGTAGTTTACTGAAATCCTTTTTTTTTCCTTAAATTGCTGTGCTTGGCAGACTGGGGAGCAAAGATTGATGTTGTTGGTTTTTGCTTCCTCGACCTTGCTTCAAATTATGAGCCTCCAGAATCACTAGTGCAATTTCTAGAAGCTGGTGATCCGCCCATCTATATTGGTTTTGGTAGCCTTGTGAGTAGCACTCTCAAATTATTTTTACTTTGTATTTGGGATGAAAAAATCGATTGAAGAAATTAAGCCGCTTTTGGATTGTTCTTGTGGAATGACTTGAATTCCTTTCAGCCTGTTCAAGAACCGGAGAAGATGACGGATATTATAGTTAAAGCTTTGGAAAAAACTGGTCAAAGAGGCATAATTAATAAAGGCTGGGGTGGTCTTGGAAATAGTAAGTTTTATTTGTTAATGATGGCAAAAAAGTATCTAATAGTACATGTATGTCATGAGCGTATATAATGTATGTGCCTCCGATCTTTTTGCAGATACAGATCAAAATGAATTTGTTTACTTGCTTGACAATTGCCCCCATGATTGGCTGTTCTCAAAATGCAAGGCTGTGGTAAATTTTCTTTATAATGCATTTTTCAGATGCTTCCCTGGTTTAAAGCTGCATTTTATATTTCTTCCGTGTACCTTAAGATGCATCCATCGAGAAGTAGTTTATCTTGTGGTCTAGTTTAGTCCGTAGAAGAGCTGTTGATCTCGGTTATTAAGTGGGAATAACCATAAAGATCCTACCATGAAGGACTAGTTTGTTACGTCAACAATAATTCTGTTAGGCAGTTTAAAGTGTTTCACCGAGTGTTTAATTAAATTGACATACTGCTCTTTTTGCTGCTACTGTAACTACTATGATCAAGTTTGACTCCGATTACAATTTGCTTTTCCTTCCAGGTTCATCATGGAGGTGCTGGTACCACTGCAGCTGGTCTCAAAACAGCGGTAAACTATTGCGCTTTTCTCAATGACTCCATTTTATCCCATGTCGTGCTGCTAATTTGATGCTTCCTCTTCTTTTTCTGCAAGTTAGTGCCCAACGACGGTTGTACCCTTTTTCGGAGACCAGCCATTCTGGGGAGAGCGGGTTCGTGCTAGAGGAATTGGTCCTGCGCCTATCCCAATTGATGAGTTCTCACTTGATAAGTTGATTAATGCCATAAACTTCATGCTAAAACCCGAGGTAATAAATCGATCCCTTAGAATTTGTATCTTTGCAAGTCCTCTTGGCTCTTGCAGTGTTGAACTAGTGAAGCATACTATCCTAGAAAGAAAGAGCGTTGTAGAGTTTCGCGATAATTATTTCAGAACCTTGTGTATGTAGGTGAAAGATTGTGCACTTGAACTGGCAAAAGCAATGGAAAATGAAGATGGTGTGACTGGTGCCGTGAAAGCCTTTTACAAGCATTTTCCAGGCAAGGAGTCACAGCCTGAAATTGAGCCTTTACGTGCTCAACCAAAACTTCTTTCCATGAGACGATGTTTTGGTTGCTCGTGATTTCTCAGAAAGAGTTAGCAGTCAACATTTTATTCAGAAATCCAATCGAATCTTATTAGCATATTGACTTATCAAATCGGCATCCCCAAATGAAGAATGTGAGATCATCTGTTTTTTGGTTTACAACATGTACAGTTTGAGAGAGACAGAGAGACGACGACGACGATGATGGTTCAACCTACTGTGCTGCCGCTTAAAATGATGAATTCGGAGAGAGGCATTTGTAAACGACTAACAATTACACTATTTTGGTTCAATAATTTTTCCCTATTCTTGGGATATACACAATCTTGTATAGCAGGACCATTGGGCAGACAAATTCAAGAATGAGCTGGAGAAACTTCACCTTTCTGGCCAACCTGTGGATCTTCTTCAGAAAAACTGACAGATGCATCCATGTTTAACGATGTGGACTCTAATGTTGGCATTATGGGAGGTTTTAGCCTCCTTGTGACACTCATATTCAAACCATCTGTAGTGTGAATTGTGGCTCCTGTTGTCATTTGAACCTGCATGTTAAGATAGCTAAATTGAACAGAACATTTGGAGATGAAAGGAATTAAGATGACATGTTTTGTAGCTTCATCTAACTTACAGGAGGAGCTCCAAGTGCAATTTGGAAGTTAAATCTGCGAACCAGCATGGCTGTTGCCACCACAGTCTGGAAATTGGCAGAATCAGATGTTAACTCTTGAGTTCCAGTTCATC
The DNA here is from genome assembly GCA_948193385.1 of Breynia disticha f. nivosa. NCBI lineage: Eukaryota > Viridiplantae > Streptophyta > Magnoliopsida > Malpighiales > Phyllanthaceae > Breynia > Breynia disticha. The sequence continues at coordinate 12,445 of CANYCX012292493.1, read as the reverse complement.
TGAAAACAAGACTTTGATATGAAAAGATAAAATACCTCAAATGAAGCAAACATGTCACCAATGCACTTCCTTGGCCCTCCCCCAAAAGGCAAGTAACTGAAACAAAGTAAAAAGAAAAAACAAGAGCATGATTGGAAATGTTGCTCCAAAATTTTTTAAAAGAGGAGCAAAAAGAGTACTCAACAGTGGTATAGAATAAATAAGACAAGCCGCAGTAATACAAAAATGCACGGTAAAAAGAGCGGAACTATAGAAGCAAGTATGCACGGCGACGATGTACCCTTTGCCTCCGTGTCTGACTAAAAGTTAACCATGAACCACTAATAAGAGTTAACTATTCAAAAGGGCAAAATAAATGAAGACATGGAAATTGAAGCAAAGATGAATGGAATTGGAATTCCAGAACGATTTAGTGTACCAGAAATTTTGGTTAGTCTCGTTTGGATTTGGTCCATCTAATGGCCATCTTTCAGGGTTGAACTTATCTGCATCATCCCATAGATGAGGGCTGCGATGTAGGTTCCATACAGATATAAATATGTCTTCCCCTCTGCACACAAATATAGAAGCAACATTACACAACCACCAGTTTCCCAAAATCAGCAGAGTCTTTCTATGATCTTTCACTGAATCAATCATACATGACCAATTGAACAATAGGAGCAGGAAAGCAAACTGCAAGTTACTATACTCTATATATAAGAGTAAGCATGAATGTAATGCCATGAAAATTCACGGAATGTGAGAACAGACTAAAACAGAGTTATGAATGTTTAGTCAAATGTTTGTCCTTGTTACAGTACATAAAATTTAACCCGTGTTATGTAATTTAACTTTGCTCACACCCAAGAAGTTGCAGTAATGTCATTACCTTTTTATGGGGTATTTTCCCAGCTTGTCACCTTCCATAGACCGACGAATCAAGACCGGTGGTTGCGGATAAAGCCTCAAAGACTGCAAAGAGAGGTTTTAAGCTTTAAAATCTTGATAAAGAAGTTCAAGTTCAAGAACTTGTTAAAAAGACAATCTTCTCTTTGGTATAGCAGCACCAATCTTCTTACTTCATTAATTACTCTAGTTGTATACTTGAGCTTCTTCATGTCTTCAATTGTTGGAAATCGATCTCCCAACACGGTATCGACCTAAGAAAAAAAACAGCTTAGAAAGATACCAAATTCAGTAAATGTTAGATGTATTCTGAAAAAAACTGTTTTTACCTCATTCTGCAGCTTTGCCAGAACACCAGGTTCCTGCAGCCATTGGAAATGAAACAAATTTTAGGCCCAACCAACTAGCTAGCAACTCATGATTTTTCTTATAAGACAATCTCCAACACGGGCTCGACTCGCGTTGGAGAGACGAATTCGATTGAACCTGGTTTCAAGTTTTACCAAAGATAGTATAAATTTTTTAGGACATTCATTGAAGCCATCTCACCTTGGATAAAAGATAAAATGTCCATGTTAAAACTGCAGCAGAAGTTTCATGTCCAGCTATTAGCATTGTCATTAAATCATCGCGAAGTTGCTTGCTAGAAACCTGCAAACAATCACATTAGTATCTACTTTCAGTCAGAAATAGATATGCAGCCAATTGAATTCATACATCATCCCCTGATGCCAACAGGAAATGGAGAATGCTTGGATCTTGCTCATTCATATATTCTTCAGAAAACTGTACTTCTTCTTCATCCACTATCCTCTGCATAATGAAATAATTAAACAGGAAAAAAAAACCGAATGGGATAAATCAGTGACATATAATGGAAAAAAAATCTGATAATGATGTTCAACGTTCAATGTAAACTTTTGCAAACTTCACCTTGCATCTGTCAATCAGATCATCAAGTGTATCATTGATCAATTTAAGTGCAGCTGAAACTCTTCTTAGCCTCGGCGAAATGTCTTTCCAGATAGGGATTTCCCAGACAGGAATTGGAGCCGTACTGCGGTCTTCTGCTTCTCTTAAAACTGTATAAACAGCCTGCTCCAGACGATACGCATAAATTAAGCAGGTGAAGTATTTGTAAGACAGCAATTGCAAAGATGAAGATCACAAAATAGTGTAAAGTACCTCAACTATTCCAGTATCGTTTGTTAACGAGTCGAAGTCATAATTAAAGACTGCCTTTCCAATGATGTCCAATGTCAAACGGGAGAAAAGTGACTCCATTTCTACATCCTCTCCATCAGATGCAGCAGCATCTAGCTTCTTGCAAAGCCTATCTGTTGCTTGCCCAAATAAGCCAATCATGGCTGCAACGAACTGCGAGTATCGAAAAGAATCAACAAAAGGGTTGAACTTTTAGGATCTCCAGGATGTTCATCATTTATTTTTCAATCATGAGTGAATCTCAAGTCAAATTATCATCTCTACTAGCCATATTCTACTTAGAACAACAATGCATGCTTAGAGGGCAGTGATACCATTATAAAATGACAAAATGAGATGAAAAGTGTTGGACCCGGGAAACCTGACGCAAAAACTAGACAAGAAAAACACAAGTAGGTATAACGTAAACTTGTTGAATACCTTCTGATGCAATGCAGGAACTATGGCACGGCGACGAACACGCCATATCTTCCCGTCAGCTGGGATAAGCCCTTTTCCCATGACAAAGTCCAGAACTTCCGCCAAGATACCCTAAATGTAAATTGAAATCAACTTCAAATACAATTCACACAAATGAAACTCAGAATAAAAAAGACAGAGTAAATGAAGAAACTTTTTGGTTTTTTACTTTTGAGTAGGCCTTTGAATTATCCCTCAATATATGCTTGGCAATGCTAGGATCAGAAACAATCAAGAAAGACTGCAACCAAACAAAACAATCACCTCAAATCCTAAAACCAAACAACCCAACAACTTCAGTTACCACAGAACAAAAATGGTGAATCGAAAACCAAACCTTAGGTCCAAAAGTCAATCTAAAAATTCCACCATATGTAAGATAAAGCTCGTAAAGAGGTATAAAGAAAGCTTCACTTCTAACAGCATTAATAGACCCTTTAGCTTCTGGAATCTTAGGATTCCCTTCATCTCCTTCAATCCAATCAAACAAAACTCCAAGAATCTCTTCAGGAACTCCTACTTTCGATAACCCTCCTCGCAACTTTGCTGGAACACTATATTTTTCACAAAAAATAACAACACTCAACAATACAAGAAAACACTAAACTCGCAAAATCACGTAAATGAACACAAATCATACCTTGTTTTCTGCACTGTGAATTCTCCAGAAGCAATTCTAGCTGATAATTCAGCTCGTCGCTTCTCTTCAATAATTTTCTCCACACTTTTAACTGTATCTTCAACTGGCTCAGGGTTTTTTCCATTACCATTTGAAGAAGAAGCTGCAAATATTCTAACTTTGCATGGTTTATCTGCAACTTTATTAAGCTTTTTTAGCTGAAACTTGGTGTGTACGGAGTGTTTAGAGAGAGTGGAAGAGAGTTGAAGAGGAGATAAAGTGGAAGCCATTAATGGTACTGTGTTTTAGCGATTTTGATAGAGTGAAAAGAAAGAAATGATGAGGAAAAGTATGTCGTGTATGGTTCTGAAACAGACAGACATGATAATGTGACTCATATTTCTAACTGTAATCAACCGCTACAAAACAGAACAAGAATCTTTAAGACAGTCTCTAATGACCGATACCTTGCAGCTGTAGCCCTCACAAAACACATCTGTTTTGGAATTAATTTGTGAGGTAAACCCTAAATGGCAAATAAAATTTGATTTACTTTACTCGTTATATATGTTAGTATTGTCATAATTGTTTTACTTTTAATTATTATTTATCTTTTAGTTATTATTATTGATGATATAAAAATTACAAAGATTGTATTTGCGTTATTTATATATGCACTAATATTTAGTGAAAATCGTATTATTGTGTTAAAAATCGATAACTTTTTGCAGATTTATCGGTACGAGAATGAAATCAATACGAAGTGCAGCGAATGGTTTGATGACAACTTTTAGTGCAAAGTCATTAAAACAAAGGACTCCTTAAAGCATGAGTTTTGGACTAATAGATGTAATAAAAATAAATTCGAATTTGATTTTTGTCAGTAAAAAATCAGTTTAATTATACGTAATCGGTACAAATTCGGGAAAAATCCTCACTATAATTCATTCGATTCATGGTGGAATGAAATAAAAGGAGTAAACAAGTTACTTATAAAGAAAAACTGTAGATTACTGGAAGCTGTGGTTTGAGAAGTACATCCTGTTTAGGACATGAGTAAAAACATGTCCCAATTTGCCTTACAACTACTGTTTAAATGGCCAAAATTGAGTTCAGAATGAAAAAACAACAACAAAAGGAAGAGTCTTGATCCATTTTCCAGCTGGATTTGAGTAGACATTGATGATATCAATCTTCATTTCCTGGAATAAAGAAAGATTCAAGCAAGATTATCACAAAACAACATGTTCATGTCAAGTTGATAATAAAAAAAAGCATATTAATGTCAAACAAGAAAGTTAAAAGGTACCATTGTTTCGTTTTGCAACGAATATTCGCAGATGGGGATCCACAGGCAGTCCCATCAACTCATACATTGGATCGTACACCGAATTCCTGATAAGCCTGCAATATTATAATTTCTTCAGGCTTTGCAATTACAAAAAGAAATGTTCTTCATGGTTTTCGATTCGTGTTAGTTGCGTCGTAATTATGACGTGTTGTTTTCTATCATATATTATTATTTGTGACATAAATATTACAAAAAATGAATTCGTGGAAGTTGGGACAAATCATGTTATCGTGTCAGAAATTGAAAACTCATTGTTTATCATTGTAAAGAAAGCTTAGATATGAAGGTATAGTTATTATGTACCTTATGTCTGTAGGTGGTGGAACGTAGTTGTTCATTCCCTGAGGAGTTCCTTGATTCCAATTGATCATCTGGTCCTTCAATATGACAGAAAGAAACAGAAACAGTCAAGAAAAATCATAAATTTTTTAACTTTTTGGAACCAAATCTGCAGTTGTTTTTATTTTCTTTCTCAAGAAACAAACAGGATTATAAACCTGTTGCATTGGTGAGTTCATATGTTGAAAATGATATGGCATTGCAGGATTTGGATACAAGCTATTTGGTGGTGCCATGGCTGGTGCTAGCAGAGGGTGCATTGGGACTTCTTGCGATCTGTAAACCAAAGAATCGATTCAGTATGTGATCTTCGTATACCTTTGAAGAATCTGTTTGATTTATAGATTAAGAGAAACTATTTACTGTTACCCGAATGAAGTGAATGAATCGTGCATGGTCATCTGATATTGCGGCTGCCTGCTAGTCCACTGCATCATTTAGTTTCACTGGTGTTATTAAATCATGCCTTGGCTCACAACAATAGGACTAGGCAGAATATTAGCAGCAGGGAGATTATTCCTTACAGGAAATTGAGAGTTAAACTGCTGCATCTGAGGAAATGGAACCCTGGAAGAAGATTCCAGGCGAAAATCCTGAGGCAGGTTTGATGTAGGAAGATGGTAAGCTGTCGAGCTGCCGAAATTTCGCTGAGGCTGGTTGAAAGGCAGTGCAGTTCCATCACCAGGCCTACATATCAAGAAAATGTTCCATTCTGCGTTAACATGAAAATCTAACAAGCTTTTCGTTTTCGTTCATCGGAAGAAAAAAGAAGCGCGCATACCTTGGAAGAGTTGGTAATGTAGGATAAGAAGCAATTTCATCAGACAAAGGATGGTCAGATTGGAAGTCATTGCTTCCATCAGAGGAAGTGGAGGAGGATTCACTGGTTAGTCCTGGTTCCATTGTAGCTTTCTTGCTTTCTTGTTGTAAAAATGAAGCACAAGAAAACCACATATATAGGGCTCAATGAGTTGTAATGAATACAGCACACAGTTTTATATCAGACTGTATTCACTATCTTTCACACCAAAAACGTTCCAGGTCATTGGAGAGTGCTAGATTGGCAAAATCTATGGTGCTTTTCTCATTAAGTCCTTTCTACTTTTGGTCAAAGATATTGTTACTCCTGCCTTCTATTCTGATATCCTCCACATTTCTCCACAGGAGATTCAAATGAAATTGTACAAGAATTGACACAGATAGCAAGTTCATAAAAGAGAAATAAAAGCTGTTCTGTTTATATAGAAACTATGCTATTTGAGTCTCTTGATACCTTTTTCAGTCAAACTGTATCTGATACAATGGACGCATAATCCCAACCGGTTATTTTTGTGCTGGTAAGATGAATTGCCTCCAAATTCTCACCTGTCTCCAGATTATCATCATCTCCTTACGATATATAGATGCCGATAACTGTTCGCACGCTAATAATGTACGGATAACTGTAATTAATTAAAGTGAGTAGCTATTAGTGTTGTAATCAATTTTCGAGGAAACAAGATATATCTTTAATCATGATCGCCATTCATTTATTGCATTATGCAGATACCGATAACTGCTTTCTTGTCGGTCTCTCCGTGTGCTATAATGTTCCGATATGTGTGATTAATTAAGTGAACATCTAACAATTAGGAATTGTTTTCCTGCTAAGTTTAGCAGATTCTGCCACTGAAGTTACTAGTTTAAGACAAGCCTGCCTTAACCTTTTGAAAATGTAAAATGAGATCTTATCAGCATTTCCAGTAAGCTTTTTGCCTCAGCATACTAAGTCTCCCAAATTAGGTATATTCTGAATAGCCATTAGTACTATAATTAATTTTCGCGGGAACAAGATATATCTTTAATCATGATCTCTACCAATTTATTGTATTATACGGATACCGATGATTGTTATCTTGTAATCTCATCTCTTCGCACGCTAAAAAGTTCCGATAAGTATAATTAATTAAAGTGGACATCTAACAATTAGGAATTGTTTTCCTTGCTGAGTTTAGCAGATTCTGCCATTCTACAGTTACTAGCTTAAGACAGGCCTGCCTTAACCTTTTCAGAATGTAAAATGAGATCTTATCAGCATTTCCATTAAGCTTTTCAACAGTTTGTTGCCTCAGCGACGTTTGTTTCCGAAATTTGCAATATTCTGAAAAGAAGATTATTGTGCAGGTTGGAACTCAGTCTAACAAGTAACAAAATCGATAATAGGATTTATTAACATTCTGAAAATTCCTGATCATCAGAACTCTCGGTGGAAACATCGATATATACTCGTTTCTGATTTCCACCGGACAGAACATACGCAGGAAAGCTTAGACTGTTTCAAAATAATCAATGCACAAGCTACAAACAGTAAGGATAAATCATCGCAGGATCCGAGAAATTAGTTCTTAGAGCTCATGTTTCGCTTCATTTTCTCTGCATTTTCTTTGATGGCTTCCTTTGATTCTTCAGCTTTTCCGAGCACAGTGTCCGTAGCCTTCTGAGCTGTCTCCTTGGCTGTGTCCCAAGCATCTTGTACTGTCTGCTTGGCTTTTGCCGTGACATCTTGTGCCACTTCGGAAGCTTTGTTTGCCATCTCTTTTGTCTTCTGCCCCATCTACATAACCACAAAAAGCATCACAAAAACGATTAACATTCCGATCTGCCTACCGATTTTCAGCGCAAATGTTTGTCAGGTTACCTGATCAGCTGCAGAGCTAGCCTTGTCTTTCATATCTTCAGCAGCTTTTGCTGCCTCGTCCTTTCCATGTTTAACTGCATCTTTCCCTTTCTCATATGCCTTCTGAGCATCCTGACGAGAACTGGCATGTGACTGCACACAACAGCAGAACATATGAAACACTAGTTCAATACAAATATAGAAAGATTGTGTCTTATAAACAGAATGCATCTCACTTGAACAGATCTAGAACCAGCAGTGAGGAAGAGCATGGGGTTCCAGGAGGTCCTCCCGGCAATGCTTGTTCTAAGAAAACCGAATTTCGCAACGCTGGTGGTTAAGGGAAGAGTTGCCATTCTTGTTCGGAAGAGATTGATTAACAGCTTAGTTTGGTTAAAGCTTAAGATTCAGCGATGAACAAATATGAAATGAGTCGAATTTAAAGATGCTGCTTAGAGTATTTGACGCAAATGAGTGGTTAAAAATATGCTTTCATGGTCAAGAAATTTGGTTCCTGGGGCGAAATTTGCGTAGTTTTATGATGAAAGTGTAATCTATTTTCAGGTTTGATCTAAACTTGGTTCCAGTCACAAATATTATTAAATATTAATACAATAAAAATTATAATTTCGTTAATTTATTAAAACTATTAAAAAAATATTATCTTATAAATTTATTTAAATTAAAATTTCGATTTTTTTCTGATTTTGAATTAGAAAATTCGTGATAATTATAATTATAATTATTTATGTGTTCTATTTTTCAAGTATTTATCTTGTAATTCCACTCGTCCAATTTTGTAGAAAAGTTCAATACATTCTAATTTTTACGTTCCTCTTATTTACAATCTATAACTAAAAGAAATATATATAACACATTTACAATAAATAACTAAGCGTTAAATCGAATAAAATTTTTAACTTTGTATGTTTTATACTAACGAAAAACTGTTGTAATCTTGTTGAGAGCGCGTTGTATCCATGCACGCTACACATTAAGATTCAAGCGAAATTTCGTTCCCGGAACTACTACGAAATAATTACGATCAACAAAAACTAAGAGAGAGAAAGTAGGAAACTTATTCTTAATATCATTTAGTAATAAAAACTAAGAGAGAGAAAGTAGGAAACTTATTCTTAATATCATTTAGTAATACTTACATTTTGTGTCAAAATTACATTTTAGTACCTCAACATTTTAATACCACTTGGTGATTAAAGAATAGAGTTAAATTTAAAAAATATTTTAATTTTTTTTATATTTAAAAAATTTTATTTGATTTTTTTATAATTAGTGATTTGAACATATGTTCTCTAGCTCAATAACTCCCATCAAATCACTTGAGAATCATCCTTGATATGCAAAAGCTTGGAATCAACATTCTCTTTCCACAAAAAAAACATTGCAGGGAACTATATTAAGGTGACAACCTTAAGAGGAAATCAAACCTTGGAAACATCTTTCAAGCAGTAATAATCAGAATATAATCAGAATCCTCTCAATAATTATATTCCAGACAGACAATACAGAATCAGCAACACTGTGAATGAAAATTATGTTGCTTCCTCACAATAACATTGCATAACTCTACAGTGCAGGGAGGTTTCCAGACCCAAATGACTTCCAAATCTTGATCCACTCTTCCATGCCCTCAGCAGCTCCAGCAAATACGGGTTCTGATGCTCCCAGCTGGTCCTTCACCATTTTTGCCATCTCGGCTACGCAATCCATGGCTGTGGTCGCGGATTCTGGCAACCGCATCGACTGGAAGAAAGGGACGACTTCCTCCATCAGCTTCACACCCTGCCACTCTTTTTTTAAGCTGTCTATGGCACTGCCTCTGTCGTTTCTCCATATGTAAGGTAGCCCGCTTTTCACACCGTGCCCGAGGTGATCGCACACGACCTTAACACACATTCCAGTCCATATATCCTCCATTGTTTCCCACCTCAACTTCCCTTCTGCAGCCAGCTTCAAAGCCGGGAGTAATGCAGGTCCTACCAACTCACGATTGAAAGCAATGTTTATTCCACTCATAGGCATCATTGCTCTCGCTGGCACCGTTAGCACTGCATCCACATAATGAGAATTCCTCTGTCCTGCTTTCAAGGCTTGAGTAGGGGCATCAAGATCAGCTAAATTAAGCCACAATCCACATGACAAAGCACACGGAACCCCACTCCGAAGGCTAAATGGATATCCACGAACAAAATCTGCTCCCTCGCGGTACGGATCATAGAGGGTGTTAAAGAAGAAAGGAGTTGCTGGAGTAGACAAGTTTACTATATGCTGAGCCACAGCATCAATCGGAAAACCACTGCTGTCCTTTGCTGGCATGCAGTCATCATCAATAGAGACGATATACTTTTTACGGGATACTAGAAAACCAAAATACCTGCATGAGTAACCAGAGAAAAGTTTGGAGGAGGTATTCCCCACAAGGCGATCCATATGAGATTTTGTATACACAGTAAGGTTAAGGCCTTCTGGTATTTTGAGCTCCTCTTTGAGATCAGGATCTTTTACAATTATCAAATGGAACCGAGAGAACATTGGTTTCCATTCACTCATGAAAAATGTTAAGTCAGAGTGGAGTGCTCCAATCACAATGTCAACCTCACTGTCCATAATGTTAACCTCAGACATCTCTTCCTAACTAGAAATGATATTCCAAATCCAAGATCGTTAAATAACTGTGCTTGTGTCACTCAGAATTTCTCAGAACATCCTAGCAAGAGAAATAACAAATGTCAAAAATGATCAAACCTCACAAGGAACGATAACGAAGTGTTGCAGATGTAACTAACTAGTGGGAAGGACATGGGTGTTGACATGCCGAATATTGAATGCTCAGATCAGTGCAAGGACTTCAACATTACCAGTTAAAACGAAAAGATTGAGAACTTTCTCATTCAATTTCCTGCTTTGAGTGTTCTCTGTCAAGATGCGAACTAAAGAATTACATCTAGATAGAGGAACTAAAAGGTAAAGACGCAATTTTTAAAAAAAAACTCAGGATAAAAGTAGAACATTAACAAGAGATAATAACACGCATTACATTGTCATTTCATAGCAGATTATTCAATTTCACATTTCATAAGACCATGAAAGTTCAAAGACGAAAAAAGAAAAAGATAAATCATTTTGACGGGTACCAACAAACTATTGGAACTACCCAATTCCATTCACAGTTATGTTCGAGAAACAGCTTACCTTGAATCCATCATAGATCTAAAATTACCAATTACTAATTTTAATAATCTAGCAAACAGATCTAAAATTACCAGCTGCATTTAATCAAAACAAAGATAAAGCTACAATCTTCAAACAAAACAATCAAGATAAAAAAAAAATTATCCCAGCAAAACAAACATAAAGCAACAGCCTTTAAACAAAAACAATCAAATTAGCAAAAACCCAATGCAAATAAAAAAAAAGAAAATGAAATATAATAAAATTACCGAGAAAATATCGAGAAGTATGTGATCTGGGAAAGAAGAGAGGTCATCAAAATGAGAGAGATGAAGTAAAGCGGTGTCAATTGTTTGTGATAGCAAAGAAGGCGGGTTTCTCATTCATTCACTCATTAAATAAAATGGGTTTTTTTAAAGAAAAAAATAAAATAAAATATTAAGACGACATTTTTACTTGAACGTGCATGTGTCCTTCTCTCTCGAAGTCTCGAAACAGAAGTTACGGACCAGACGATGAATGAATTTGAATTGGTCCAATTTCTTTTCTGTTTCTAAGGTTTCTCCGTCGCCTATGCCTTTGCTTCATCTGTCCATCAAACGCTGTCGTTTCCTTCCCTTTACTTACAATTGCGTTGATTTGTTGACTTTCAGTTTCAATGATGAACTTCGAGAATATAAATAAATTAGTTTACTTGCAATTGGTTGGAATTGTTACGGAGATATTGAGTTGGAAGATTGTGGATGTTTAATGCATATAGATTGTTGCTATAAAACAAATTTGTGTCATTTGTATCGTAACATCCTAAATTTTCAATAAAATACGTAAAAATACACGTAAATTTTTTGCGAATTAATTTAATTAATAATTCAGATAGTAATATAAAATTTTTAAGAATTTAAAATCATAAAATTATAAGTCGATCGTGAAAGGAAAACGACGACAAGTAAATTATTACGAAGGGAGAGATAATAAAATTCTTCTCGCTCATTTAAATAATTATTTTATGAGCAATAAATAATGGGGATTTTACGACAATTATATTTAGATATTGAATTTTGAGAATTTCGAAACCGGAAATTTATTCGGAGTCGGGGACAAATAAATTACGAAACAAAATGGACGCAATACGATTGGAAAGCATCTTCTTTCCACCTCTTCCATCCACCTACACGACACCATCAACCATCATGTGATCTTCCAAATTTTAGGAAGATTCCTACTTTTGTCCCCCACCAACTCTTTTGTCTATTTTAATCCCTACTCTTTCATTTCTTCCTCCCATTTTTCTCTTCCCTCTTTCCTCTTCTGCCAACCGTATTCTCTCTTCCTCTCTCCCAATTTTGGACCCAAAAATCTGAAATCATCTTCTCCTAGCAAGTTTTGGTGTTTTGAGCTTAAGGATCCATTAAAGGATCTTAATTTGGGTAAGTTTTCTTAAGTTCTTGTTAAAATCTCGTTTTTCTTTCAAACGTAACTTCTAAATTTCATAACTCTTTCATTAGAGCTCCGATTTGAGTAAATAAGTACTCGTTGGAAAACTCAAGATGTCTACTATCCATTTTCCTAAGATTCTGTTGTTAAAAACGTGATTTAGGTATTCAAAATCTGCTGGAAAGGTGACGGGTTTCGTAGTGACGAGTTGAAGTTAACGGAATCGGATTCTTTAGCGGATTAGCTACTTGGGGTAAGTATTTTTGACCCAAAAGATGGAGTA
>CANYCX012291675.1:0-12716 GCA_948193385.1 Breynia disticha f. nivosa | reverse complement strand
GCGGGGCAATAGCAATTCTACATGGTCGACAGGTTTGTATGGGCTGTGTTTAGGTTAAGATGTGTGTGTCTTGTGTTGTAGGGTTATGTCCATTTTTATAAGCATCTTAAAATTTGGTAGGGATCAATCATCTTCTTGATTAGGAATTGATTTTTCCTTCCTTTTGCATCAAATCAAATATTATCCATATATCTGATTTGCTAAATTTCTAGCACTTGGATTCCTATAATACTTTTCCACCTTATTTGCTGAATGAGTAAAAAATTTGTACAGATAATTGATGTTATCCAAATAATTCAGTCTGTGGACCAAAATTATTTTTAATATAAACACTATGACAACATGTTGCTAAATAATAGTTTTTATATTTTAGACTGAAATAATGATTATTCAATCTATAACATGAATATATGAAGGATTAAAACAAACGAATTTAATCATGCATATTTTTGTCATTACCGTGTAGGACATATGCTAACTAGAAACCAATTGTAAGATAAAGTACGAGTGTATGATTAATTTGAAATCAAGCCTTATAATACTTGTAAATCTTATTTACGAGGAAAAAAGACTAAGGTTGTGTTTATTTCACAGAAAATGAGTTCTTAGAGAAATATTTGTCAATGGAAAATAAGTTTCAGAATTTTATTTTCTAGAATTGTATTTACATAAATAAAATTTAAACATATTAAAAATACATTAACAAAATAAAAATTATATAATAAAGCTTAAAATATCTAAATAATATTTAATATTAAACATTAAATGTAAGCAAGTGATAAATTGGAAAATGTTTTCCTCTTTTAAAAAGAGGAAAACACTTTGCCACAAAATAAACTATCTAGAGAAGCATTTTCCAGTTGACCAGAAATTATTTTCCATTGACTATTTTCTTTTATTCAAACAAACAACGGAAAATACAGAAAATATTTTTCAAGAAAATATTTTTCTCCAAACAAACGGAGCCTAAAAGTCCCTTCAACAACAGTGTCAGAGGGGATGTGACTTTTTGGGTCTCATACATAAAGATGTATGCAAACTATTTTACTCAATTACGAAAGCTAATTTTAGTTATTTAATTACTTTCATGAATGACTTTAGCAGATTTGTCTATTTCTATCTAATAAAAAATAAATTTGAAGATTTTGAAAAATTGAAGGATTTTAAAAATACTGTACACAAAAATTGGTGGAAATATTAAAACTGTTAGATTAGGTTAGTGTGCTATATACTTGAATCAAGAATTTGATGATTATATAAGAAATTGTGGAATTATTTAACAATTTATTTCTTCAAGAACAACTTTATAGAATGATCTATCTGAATGGAGAAATCAAATTTTGTTGGACATGGTTCATTTATGATGAGTCATATAACTTCCAATCTCGTTTTGGGTGTCACCCTTAATATTATTGTGTTCCTACTAAATAAAACTTCAACTAAAATTGAAAAGAAGCCATCATATGAGAAGACACCCTTAATATTGATGGCATCCATGATTTTGGGGAAAAGGATAAGCTTGAATTAATCTTATTCCTACTTGGTTATTACATTCCTAATCATACTAGGTTTCTTGAATGAAGTCAATAAATAGGACCATATGGGCATTCGAAAAACCACTTCATTCTCTCTCTTTGGTGCAAAATCTAGAGTGTAAAAACTCTATAAAACTCTTAGTTTTAAGTTGACAAAACCCAGAATTAAAAATCACAAGATTAAAAATAAAGAGTTTTAAATAAGGATAAATAAAATAAGACTTTCCTATACAAAATTTTGTATGCATGTGAGAGTAAAAGAGAGTTATCTTTTGGTTGTCCTTTTAGAATCAATATCTAAGAACTTAATTGATTATTCAATTAAGGTGTTATTAGCATAAATAAGTTACATATTATACAATAATCTTAAGTAAGAATTTTGAACTTCAATTATTGAATTTACTTGAAATGACCTTATGTGTAAGATAAACTAGTAGCCATTATTTCACTAGAAGAACTGCAAACTGTGTCGCTCATGAATTAGCTAGAGCGGCTAGGTTGTTGTCAGAACTTCACATATGGGGACTCACACCCCCAGATTGTATAGCAGCGAGTTTAGCTGCGGATCTCGTTTCTTCTTAATATAATCAGTATATTTAATTTCAAAAAAAAAAAAACCAGTAGCCATTATCTTTAACATGAAATTCACGTGTGTTGATTTTGTAAGTGTAAGCTCATACCTAAATATATTGTAGTTTGACTTTAAGATGTTTCTTTTACCTCAATATTTATTTTTTCAAATTCAAAAATGATAAAACTTACTTCATTAGTTGTTCTGTTTGAGCTATCAAAATATGATTTATGAAGTAAAATTTTGAAGCATACAAGACCATTATTAAAATTTTAAAGCATTCAAGACCATTATTCTAGATATATCTTGTCAATTATTGTCATCGGAATGACAATAAACTAAGGGTAGTACGTACTATATGAAATGAGCATGTCTTACGGCTTTACAATACGAGATATCAATAAAGGAAATGGACATATTTTGAACAATATATTAGATTGATCTGCTCATGGGAAAAATACATTATCATAGATCTAAAAATAATTCATTTTTATGTTAATATTGCAAGGTAACAATTTGGGTTGGTGAAAAATAAAATTCATATTATTCGTATTGTGTCTAATTATATATTTATTGATTGTATTATCAAATAAAATTGCAAAACCTAAAATATTATTAAATCAAAAATAGAAAAAATAATAATATTTTGACTGTGTCTGAATTAAAATGAAATTAAAATAAAATACAAACTTATAATGTTCTCTTTAAAATACATATAAAACAACAATATAAATTAACAAGCAAGCATTGAAATCATGTTGCAACAACAACAAGCCATGAATGCATCAAATTGACAATCAATCTCAACAATGTTCTTATGTCCAGACGTAAATAGACATCCTATAAACAAAACCATTGCAAGTTTGCAACAAAATAGATGGCAATTTTAGAAGGTGGATAACAAAATAGATGGCGTGAAGGAATGCGGAATCTAGGACATGCAATGCTTAAATGGTAGTTCATCAATTATAATCATGCGTACAATAACTTTTCTCACAGCATATTGATAAAAAAATATAATTATAAAGAACACAACTAAACTCAGTACCACTAGGAAGAACGATAAGTAGAGATAGATTACAATCTAAGTCCTTCAGAAATTTTTTGCAAATTGTCATGTGATTCTTCAGTGTAGAAGTATCATTCTTCTTAGTGTCACAATGATAAATCTTTTCACAATAGTTGCATTTACACATTAGCTTGCCATTTTTACCCGTACACTTTGTGAACTGATCCCACACTACTAATCGTCCTTTTTGAGCTTTTCTTTTAATGGGAAGCTTTGTTGAAGAACTCGGTGTTGGCATTGGCATTGCCTCGAGTTCATCCATCTCATCATTACTGTCATCCATCTAATAAAAAAACAATAAAGAAATTAAGTCATACAATCAATTAATTATAAAATAACTATAATTAATTGTGCAAGAGAACTTACATTACAAGAACAAACACTTTCGGCAATTGTTTTTTTATTTCGACTCATCTTACTTTGAACAAAATGGTACAAGGTTTACAATTATATATTGAAAGATAGAACTTGTACGGCTAATACAAGTTGCAAGAAACAAATTGTACAAGAAATCAAGAATACAATCATACAAATATTATACAACAATTAAATGTACATTTAGAATTCATTATTTGAACCTCTTCTGTACATTAATCAAATCAGTAAATCAGAAACTTCAATCTAGCAGCATTGAGAGGGTCAACAACTCATTAAATCAACATTGCGCAAAGGCCAAAGCAGCACATTCAAAGCAGTAAATCACGACTCACAAGCATTCTACATAGCAACAACAAGTCAACAAGAAATTCAAAATCCTCTTTCAAATTACAGCATATTCATATTATCACATGATAGAAAACAAAAAATAATAAAAGTTTAAGACTAACATACCTGAAAATTTAATGGAGAGGGAGGCGGAAGCTAGCAAGGGCCAGGGGGCGTGGGCGTGGGCGTGCAGCAGGGGCCGTTCAGTGAGGCAGGGGCGTGCGTCATTCAGCTGGGACGTGCGGTGCAGCTGGGATGTACAGTGCAGCAAGGGACGTGCAGTGCAGTGTGGCAGGGCGTGCAGTTTGGGAAGGAAATTGATGGAGATGAAGGTGGCTGCTGGAGGGAGGAAATGGATTGGAGAAGAGGGGTGGGCGTTGGCGTAGGAAGGATGACGGAAGGTGAAGTTGAAATAATGGGAGTTCGAAGGTAGGACTTTAGGAGGCTGGGGGCAGGAACAAATGAATTGAAAGAACCTAAATCCCTAAAGGCTAAAATATAATTCAAAATATTAAGTGGGCTTTTTTATTTTTGGTTGGTTTTTGGTGTAAACCGAACCGACCAAAAACCGATGTATTACAGAAAATAACCGACCGAAAACCAACCGAGATGCAAAAAACCGAACCGAACTGAAAATTTAATTTAGTTATCGATCGGTTCAGTCGGTTATCCGATTATTGGACACCCTTACTTATAATTATTTTATTGTGGGTAGTATAATGAAACTAAGTATTATTTAAAAAAACGAGAACATGAATTAAAAGATTGTTTTAGTAATAAATCATATTAAATTAGATGAAGTTAAAGGTGAGTCGTTTATTTATAATCAATGAAATGTATCTCACCATTTATTACATGCATACCAAGTGGCATGTAGTAATTTATCTTTTAATTTTAAACTTTAGACTTGAGACATGTGAATGGTCTTTTTGTTTTAGGTTCAATCCATCAGTGCTTATAGTTCTCCATTTTTTTACTCTTTCTTCTCCCATTCTTTTAAAGTCACAACTGTTCTACATTCTTAAAATTTTTTTTCTTTCTACAAACAACTCCTCCATTCTTACACTTGTCTAGTTATCTGTTCATCTTGCTCCTCAGCACCATTGCATCCACTCAGTCGAAGTTGACTCCTCCATTCTTCCTCTTGAAACTGTTGGTGCTCCCACAACTTATTGTTGTCAGAGGGGGCACTAGTCATTAATGGACTAACAAAACTCAACAGAACCCCCTAATAACAGAGAGTTCCAGCATCAGCTCCTTGTATCACTTCCATTAAGACATAGGTTGATTTCTAGAAAAAAAAATGTGTTGATTAAACAAGGGGATCTGAATTCAATATGGCAATATTTGAAATTAGTCATTATGTAATTGACAAGAAGTTTGATATAGATGAATTACTTCTAGTACTTTAGCTAGATACGAGGTATTATTAGTTGGCTAGTTAGAATGTAACTAGTCGGCTAATTTATAGTTGACATATATAAATCTATTAAAAAAATATGTCAATTGAATAAGTTTTCCTCAAATTTATATTAGTAAAAGTCCTCCATTTCTCAAGGAATGTGTGCGATACAAATTATACTTATTAATCAATCTTTTATTATTGTTTTTTTGAACTCAAACATGTACTAGATTATTGCAAATTAGAAGCTAAAGTAGTACAAATACATGTCGGAGGAGTTGATCCCCAAACATATAGACTTAACAAAGAACATGCTTCCCTAGAAAGAAAATGAGTCGCATAGTTCGCAGATCGTCGGACAAATTCAACTTGTACATCACACACAGTTGATAACAAGAATCTACAATCCTGAATAATAACGTCAATCATAGCCGTTGATGTTGAGGGTGAGTTTATTGCCTTGAAAACATTATAGCAGTCAGACTCCACTAACATCTTGGACTTGTTTAGTTCTTTGATCCATTTCAGTGCCTCAAGCACACCTATGGCCTTAATGGTCGTCGGGTCTCGCTAAAAGTTGACTTTCTTAGAGAAAGCACCTATGAAAGCCCCACGGAAGTCTTTGAAGATAACACCAATAGCTCCTCCATCACCTGTGACAGCTGCATCAACATTGGCATTTACTCAACAAAAATCTGGTTTAGACTATCGTTGGAGGGACTCGGCTGGAGGTGACAATGGGGAAGTGCAATTAGCTTATTTGGCTAAAACCTAGGAGACCAGAATTGAGAGACACTATTGGGAAACTTTGCTATCTAGTTGGAATTTATTACGCCAAACCCTATCATTCCTAGCTTTCTAAATTCCCTAAACAACAGCCACCATTTTATTCCATTCAGCCAAATCAATACTTTGAAAAACTAGGCTCAACCAATCTGGAACAGTTGTGGTGCCTCCAACAAAATGCCCCAAGCTAAAATTCCTCCAGATCGTCGCGGCAAAAAGGATAGGTTACAAATAGATGGTGTGGTGTCTCGACATCCTCCATACATATTGGGAAACATTATCCGCAATTGATACATACCGTGACTGCAGTTGGGTTCTGGTTGGAAAGACATCCATCCCCACTCTCCATAGAAGATTAACCATTTTTTGTGCGCTTTCAACCTCTATAGATAAGCACATGTTTTATTCAAAAGGCTAAAGGAATTGGGACTAGAACGAATTAACCCATATGTGCTTCTAACGCTATAACGACCATTATTTTCCATCAGTCAACCCCACACGTCATTCATGAACCTCATGCTCAAGGGGATTTGCATAATTCTATTGACCTCCTCTGGATGGAAGAGTTCAGTTAGCCTCATACAGTCCCAACTCTTTCTATTGACCTCCTTTGGATGGAAGAGTTCAGTTAGCCTCATACAGTCCCAACTCTTACTTCCTTTTGAAAACAAGCTTTCAATGTTCAAATCATCTAACCGCATAGGCGAAGTCACCCATTTGTGATTGATATCCAGAATCCAAAGATCTCACCATACATTAGTTGATGAACCATCCCCGATTCTCTTAAAACAGCCTTATAACAATAGATCTTCAGCTCCCTATATGCTTCTCTAGATGAGGCTGAAGTTATGCTTTAAAGGGCAAGTCAAGAAATCCATCTCAGCAAAATATTTTGCTTTTAGCAGTCTAGCCATTAGACCATTACGTTGCATAAGGATGTGCCATCCCTACTTCCCTAGTAAAGCAAGATTAAATTCCTCCAACTTTCTAAATTCTAAACATCCTTGTTTTGTTTGATGGCATAAGTGTTGCCATCTCATCCATTTTATCCCTCCTACATTTGGATTATCATTCCACAAGTAGGAATTCATGATTTTTTCAAGCTCATCACAAATGCCTTTGGGGAGCTTGGGAATTCCCCAAGCTCCGCAAAGGCACTTGTGAAATGCTCCCTCCATGTGTTAGTTTTCTTTCTCACCCTATCGCTTAAGAAAGCAAAAGATGTATGTTTATTTCCATATATCCCCAAAGGAACACCCAAATAACTGAACTGGGTTTGTGCTTCCTGTATGTAGAGAGCGTTGCTCACTCTTTTACGATTGGAGTCGATTGTGTTCAAGCTGAAATAGAGAGCCGATTTGAGAACATTGATAGATTGTCTAGACCCTTCTTTGTATGACTGCAAAAATTTTTGTACCACGTGAGCTTCCTCCTCATTAGCCCTGAAAAAAAGAAAAGAGTCGTCAACAAAAAATAGGTGAGTCAATATTGGTGCTCGATGAGCAATTTTACAGTCGTGTAGTGCTCCGAGTTCCACTTTTTGCCTTAATAGTTCTGATAGTCCTTCACAAATGATGAAAAGATAGGGAGAAATCAGATTCCCTTATCGAAGACCTCTGCTATGGATAATCGGTCCCAATTTTTTGTTGTTGCATAAAATTTGGTACCGAACTGAACTGGCACACATAAGGATGAGACGAACCTAAGACTCATCAAAACCTAGTGCTCTTAACATCCTTTGTATAAATCCCCATTCCAACTTATCATAAGCTTTCAAAATATCAATTTTTAATGCAGTGGTTCCATTTTTTCCTTTCCTTTTATTCTTCATGCAATGGAGGATTTCATTGGCTACAATAATATTATCGGTGATGAATCGTCCTCGAATAAAAGCACTTTGACTTTCTGATATGACTTTCAGAAGCACTTCCCGAAGTCTATTTGCCAAAAACTTCGAAGCTATTTTATATACACATTACAGAGCGCTATTGGCCTCCAATCTCCCATGGTTCTTTTTTTTGGGAAATAACACTATGTTGGTGTGAATAAATTCTGGCAGAATCCATGCTTCATTTAGATATTGCAAAATCATCATAATGATGTTTGGTCTAACTATTTCCCAACTCCGTTAGTAAAAACTTGGATTTAACCCATCTTCTCTCGGAACCTTATCCCGATGCATGTTAAACAGAGCTTGTTTTCCTTAGCTACAAAGGGACGATGCAAAACTTGGTTATGCTCCTCGGTAACCCTTCTTCATACACAATTATTTACTTGAGCATGATGCCAACCACTACTCTAATACAAATTATGAAAATACGTGACTACCAACTCTTGGACACCATTATGTTCATCGCGCCATGTACCTTCCTCGTCCTGCACTTTTATCACTTGATTACGTCGTTTTCTTCTAGATGTTATTTTGTAAAATGTACCCTTGTTTTGATCCCCTGTCTGTAGCCAGAATTGCTTGGCTCATTGTTTCCAGTAATCTTTCTTTTTTGTTGTAGTAAATGTAGCTCCTCCTCCCTCGTTCCTAGTTCTTGCGCTCTCCCCAAGTCTCATGTCCCTTGAAGCTTCAAAATGCATTCTTTCAACCTAGAAATATCTTTTCTTAAGTTGAGTACTGACCAACGTCGTCCCCATGACACCAGCTCCTCTTCACAACGGCGTAATCTATCCACCAACGGTAGAGCTTGCGACTTCTATTAATTCACAAATATTACATGTTTATATGTTGGATCCCTAAACAAGGCGTTTTCAAACCTAAACTTTCAAACTGACAAACGCAGGACATACCGAAGCAATTCCATCCATAACGATAAATAGTCAGAAGTGGTGCGTGGGATATGCAAAACACGAGATAGGTGATTTCTATCGAGCCATGCTGAGTTCATAAGAACACGGTCTAACCGTTCCTCCACCCATTGGTTACTACCCCTGCCTCTTCCCAACTGAAAGGATGGCCCTGATATGCTAAGTCTTTAAGCCTGCAGTTGGATAAAACTTGTTGGAAACCCCCTACTAGAGCTGTCGGGTGAAGCAGACGTCCTCTCTTCTCAGTTTGGCTCAATAGGTCATTGAAGTGTCCTCCTATCACCCATGGCAAGTTACTCGATGACGCAAGTTGCCTTAACATATCCTAGATTCCTCCTGTTTTGATCGATCTGCAATGCCATAAAACCCAGTCATGTGGTACGGATTCACCCCTAATAGTCAAACTTCCGAATCAATATAGTGATCCAAATGGCTTGTGATTATCAGTGCTCCCTCCTTCCTCCAAAGCATAGCTAGGCCTCCCCTATGACATATACATTCTATAACAAAGACCCCATCAAAATCTAATCTCTTTCTTATTTTTTTTCCATATGATCTTTATTGGAAAACGTCTCTGACAGAAAGACGAATTCAGGCTTTTATCACGGACTAGGTCTGTAAGCATTCAAATTGTGCATGAGTTGCCCATCCCACGGCAATTCCAGAATAAAAACTCATGATTCTGGCGGGTCTGTCCAACAGGTCCCGCCGCTATTAATTTTTTTGGATTATATCTTGAATCTTTGTTTGAAAGGTCAGAATCTAATCTTTTATGTTTTGTTTCCCAAACAACAAGTCCATTGTCTTCAGGCCCAACCGATTCACACGTGACCCATCTTCGTTTGAATTCTTATTTAAATTTCCCCTGAAGTTACATGATTATCTATTATCATAACAGCCTGATTACCTCCTGAATTAACTGAATTTTGCTGGATCACCTTATTTGCTAATATAATGGAACTCATGACATTGGTTGACGTGGATCTAGTATCCTTACCTGAACCTAACTCTGTGTTATCCTCTGGTAATGTTAATGGCTGCCCCAATAACCACTTGTTGCTGCTACTCAGTTACTGTACCGTCGTGGTTGAGCTTGTAGTTTCGGGCCCACCATTCTCTGTGCTACGCCGTCATCAGTTTTGAACCTCCAATTGCAGACCCGTTCACCATGTCGAAGCTTTGCGCAAGAATAGCAGTAAGTAGGAAGGCGTTCATATTGCACCATCATCTCTTTCCAATACCCTTCCTGCTCCACCTTAATATTCATATTACTCACCAGACGCTTTCTAACATCCAAAGCAACCCGTATCCTAAGATAACTACGCCAGGCTCCTGAAAAATTTTTAGGGTCTGATTCAATAAATTTGCCCAAGCGATTCCCAATTATTTTCAGTACCCTCTCTGCCATGAGACCCATTTCGACACGGTGAATTTCGACCCAATGATTGGATCGTCACTCACTTGAATCCGTTGAAACACCAGTACCTGATTATCAAATGACCAGGGACCCCGTCCATGACTCTTTGTATGTCTGCTTCATGTTGAAACTAGAAAAGAAACTTTGCGGGACAAGGCTCGGAGATACTAACCCCTCTTCCAGGTTTCAGATTGCTGCAAAGGTGGGGCTCACGAAATCTAGCTAATGTTTGAGAACAAATTTCCCAAAGATCTAAGGTAGTGTTCTTGTTTTCTATTAACAGAAAATCATAATTTTTTTAGAAAAATATTGTGTGAAAATTAAAAAATAAAAAAACTGTTCATATTACTTTTTTTCAAAGAAAAATAAAAATTAATTTTAAAAATATAATTAAAATTTTAAAATATAGTTTCTCTTATAAAAAAATTATTTTCCATAGTTTTTAATTAAAAAACTATAAAACATGCTACAAATCTCTTTGTTTTATATTCACAACTAAAAAATATTGTTTCCTTTTTAAGTAAAACTCTATCTTATTGACGATCTTTTTATGTGTATACATTTATAATTTATACTCTTTACTCTTTCATCCTTATTGATTTATATTTAAAGTTTTTTTTATGAGCTCTCTCTATTTTCTGAAATTTTTTTAGAGCTAAAAAAAATAGGTTTATACTATAAAATAAATGCAAGGTAAGATAATTTGAATCAGTAGAGTGGTTGTAGAGAGATTTTATTTGCAAAATTAAAAATTTCATTAGTGGTTTTCTTTGCTTTTATAAAAGAGTCATGAAGTGTAGTTGTTAACTTATATATTTTATCAATTTGTAATATAAAATTTGAGATATTTTTTATAAATTGATTATGAAAAATTGATTAAAAGTGTCATAAATTGAACATATTTTCATAAAATATTTTAAAAAATTAGTTGAATTTGAACAAATTATTTAATATTCTAAAATAAAAAAGCGATAATTTTTAAACATTTTTAAAAATTTTTTATGATTTTCTCAAAAATAAAAAACTAAAAAAACTAGAATAAAAAATTAAAAATAATTTTTTATTAATAAATACACTATCTTTCGCTATATCACAATTTAGATATTTATTTTAAGAGGCTTATTTATAAAGTTTAAAAGTTTAGTCCTAACACAATTTAGGAAACATTTTGAGAAGCAGTTAACTGATGTCAGTGAGAATTCGAGCCTCCAACAATGCCGTCAAACTCTTTTCAGTGGGTGTTTGGTCATTATAGTTGACTGCTGGGGTATTTATGCATCTTTAGTAACCGTGGTGCGATGGGCACACCACCACGATGCGACAGATGTCTGAGCTACAATTTCATGGTGTGGATTGTAAAGAGAGAGAGAGAGAGGTCGATGAAATGCTTTGAGGGAGATTAAATTAAAGTCTACACTGTAGCTCGAGTGAGTCTTTTTGCTAAAGTTGTTGGAGAAAGAAACGGTCAAAATTAACATAAAGAATAAGTTTTAACTTTCTTAACAATGAGAGTCTAACTTTCAAATTAATTAATGGGGTTCAAAAAAAAATTTAAAATTAATTGTGAATACTCACAAACGACCATGCTTCTAAATTCTAACAAAATAGATAGCTCAAAAAATAAGCTAACTCCTTCATGGTTTATATTTTTGTATAAATCCACCAAATTTTTGTTGAAATCAACATTCAATCCTTCTTCTAACATCACTGAAAATTTAATATCAAATTTATTTCAAATGTAGTTTTATTTTTTATTTTAAATAATTTATATATTAATATTATCTATTTTCATATGATTAAAACTTATACAAATATTTAAATATAAAAAATAAAATTTAAAAATATAGAAAATATGTTTTTAAAAATAATAATTTCTACTATTTTAGTGGGACAAAATGTTAAGTAGCCATCGAATAGGACAAAATAAGTCATGTAATGTAATGTAAGAATGGTCATGATACGCATTTCCACGTCGAAACGATAAACGGCCGGTCCCACACAAATTATAAAACAGCGAAAGGTTGGCAGCAGAAGAAAAACGTGAACATCGGAGGAGCCACAATGGAAAAAGACAATAGAAGCTGGGCCTTAATTTTTATATTTTGATATTGGGAAATTACATAGTTTTAAGCTATGATTGTGATATTTATTTATAACAGCATTCCAAGAGACTCTTTAAGAGATTCTTTTCTCTTATTTAAGAGAGTTTGCACATAAAAAATACTTCTAATAAATTCTCTTAATTCAAATCAATTCTTCTAATTTTTAAAGAGATGAATAGTTGTTCTCTTATTTAAAAGAGTTAAAACTCATTCTCTTAAATTATTTTATTATATTTTTAGTGAATTGTGTAGAGAGTTGTGTATGATGATTGGTGGTAGTTATTGATTTTATTAATAAAATATTAAAAAGTG
>CANYCX012291005.1:0-22041 GCA_948193385.1 Breynia disticha f. nivosa | reverse complement strand
TATATATATGTGTGGTTGTATATACACACACACATATATATATATATACATATACATATCCACATGTATACATATATATATATATATATATATATATATATATATTCATATCCATATACACATATATACACATATACATGTATACATATATATACATATACATATTCGCGTGTGCACACACGCACGCACGCACACACACGCGTGCGCGCGCGCGCACACACACGCACACATATATATATATATATATATATATACACACACACACATATATACATATATATACATGTGTGTGTGTGTATTAGATAAGAGAGACAGAATGAAGCACATAACGCTCCATATGCTATGCATCTAGAAATGATAAAGATGTACCATACTTTGAAATAGGACTATTGGTGGCTAAATATGAGAAAAGACATAACTGAATTTGATCTAGATGTTTAGTATGTCAATAGGTAAATGCTGAATATCAGACACCAACAGGTAAAGTTCAGCCATTATCTATTCTAGTCTGGAAGTGAGAATGGGTAACAATGGATCTTATGATACGATTATCACGTACACAGTACGGTAAAGATGCAGTATAGGTGATTGTTGATTGATTGACTAAATATAAAAATTTCTTGTCGATTAAAGTTGGAATCTCTTTAAAACAATCAGCTGAGTTGTATATACGAGAGATATTCCAATTATATAGTATTCATGTTGGATCAAGGGTGATCAGCATTAAGTCCCTAACTTGGTTTTGATAATGTGCTAACTCTTTAAAGTGATAAAGATTGATTTTTAGGTTAAAATTGAATTCTAGACAGAGGTAATGTACGTTAATACATTTGGGTAACGTACATTATTCATGCAGAAACCCAAAAAATCTAGAAAGATGATTAACGTATGCTAAAGACACAGTTACGTACGTTAGTCTGGATTTTAATGTACGTTAATGGCGTCAGGGTTCTCGGCCAAAAGTTTTTGTTTCTTTCTGTTTCTTTCATCAAATAGAATAGGCAACCAAATAGTCTGAATAAGGTACGTCAGTGGAGATGGAAACATATGTTAACGAGTCTGACATAGCAATAATTATATGGTGCTTTGATCCCCCAACGGCTAGTTTATGTGTTTAATGACCATAAACATAAGATTTAGGTATAAAAGGGGGCCAATTTACTACTGAAAATATCACAACTCCTCTAGAAATATAAAAAGTTATATTATGAACAAGATTTTCATCATTTGGCAAGCACTTGTGCAAGAATCAAAGAAGATTATTTGAAGCTTCATTCAACTAATTTATAATTGATTAGAAGTGCTTATAATTTGCAATTTGTTGAGGTTAGAATTTCTAGGATCTTATTGAGTTGAGTTGTAGTTGGATTGTTAAAGAATTTGCTAGAGTTCTCACTTATCTTGAAAGTGAAGGTTGTATTTGAGTTCTCACTTACATTAAAAGTGATCTGTAAGAGAAGGAATATAGTGGAAGTTTAAAAATCCTTAGTAAAGGTACTAAGGTAGTGGATCAGGCAAGGTTGTACCGAACCACTCTAAATTTCTGTGTTTTCTTTACTTCCTACTCTCTTTGTTTTATGATTTTGTGTTAATTCTAAAAGAAAGAAGAAAATTGCACGGTTCAAAATTTAACCCCCTTCTCTTAAATCCTACAATTGGTATTAGAGTGGGTTCTCTTAGTTAGACTAACGTCTAAAGAGTAGACGATCAACAAATGGCATTGAACTTAGGTGGAGGTAGTAAGAACTATGAGTATTCTACTAATAGACCTCTATTCTTTGATGGGTATAATTTCATTATGTGGAAGAAGAGGATGATGATCTTCATCAAATCATAAGATAGAGAAATATGGAAAGTGGTTGCAATCAATCCCAATATAGCTAGAACAATAAATGGAAAAATCAAGAGGAAAAATGAATACAATGATGAAAATTAGAGAGGAGAGAAAACCAACTCAAAGGCAATGCAAATGTTGTATTGTGCATTAAACCTAGAAGATTTAAATAGAGTGGCATCATATGACAATGTCAAGGAAATATGGAAGATGTTTGATATTACACATGAGGGAACCACTCAAGTGAAATAAACCAAAATCAATATGCTCCTTCATGATTATGAACTCTTCACTATGAAGGATGGGGAAAGTATTATGATTATGTTGGATAGGTTTGCTAAGATTACTAATGATTGGCATCATATAGAAAACCTATTCTAGACAGTGATAGAGTGAAGAAGATATTGAGATCACTACCTAAGGAATGAGATCGACCATAACAACAATTATAAGTCTAAGGACTTGAATAAGTTAGAGTTTAGTGCCTTAGTTGGTTCTCTCTTTAATTATGAAATAGTTCTTAAAGCAAAGGGACTCAAGATTAAGGCCAAGGAGAAAGAAAAAGTAATAACTTTCAAGGCATCTTATAAGGATAGTGAGGAGGAGCATAGGGACTTACAAAAAGATGAAGAATTAGGTCTTTATGCCAAGAACATGAGGTGATACAAGACTCTTCTTGAGAAAAGAAAGAGAAAATTGAAGAAAGAGCCCAAGGAAAACTTTAAGAGGAACTCTTTTTCAAACTACAAGAAGAATAATGACATTTGTTACAATTGTGGAACAGTTGGACATCATCAAAAAGATTGTAGAATGCCATCATCAAAACTCTGACATGATAAGAACAAGGGACTAAACAAGCTTGCATAGTAATATAGAGCAATGAAGAGAATGATGATGAAAGGAGAGAGGAGAATAGCCTAGCTCATATAGCCATCGAGACATACTCTAGAGATGAAGAGAGTGAGGTATCTTTCTCAACCCATAATGATGAGTTACTTGTTGCTTTTAAGAGCGTGAATGGTGATTATGCTAAACTAGTCAAAGCTAACAAGTTGCTTAAATATAAGATTAGAGTGCTTAAAAGTGAGAATGAAGAATTGGTTAAAACAAAGAGTAAATCTAATGATCATACAAATTGCTTCCTTGAATGTGAAGAATTAAGATCTCAACTTGATAAAGCAAGAGAAGAATGCAACATGATTATTAGTAAATATACAAATATCAATGAAAAATTTGAGCAAATGTTGAAAATGCAAAAGCACTATCTAAATGTGGTCTAGGTTGTAAATAATTTAAAGAAGAATAACCTTTGCTAAACAAACTAAATCATGTTAAAATAAGATTAACTTAAAAGTTCCTAAATATGAAAGATGTTTGAGAATTGGTCATAGTGTTTATTTATGCCATGCTCTTAGGAGAGTCATAAAGGTCAAGAAAATTTGGGTTTCAAAAGAAAATAAAGTGAATGCTAGAATATTTATGGCTAACGGTAAAGGACCCAAACTAAAATGGGTACCAATTAAAAGCACATAACTTTTGTTTTGTAGGTACGTGGAAAGAAGAAGAGCATTTCAAGTATGTGGTACATTGACAACAAATGCTCTAGACATATGAGTGGTGACAAGAGTCTTTTTGCATCATTTGAACAAAAAGAAGACGACCATGTTACCTTTGGGGATAACAAAAGAGGTAAAATCATTGGTATAGATAAAACGAGTAAGGAACCTGTGCCTACCATTAATAATGTGTTGTTTGTTAATGGTTAAAACATAATTTGCTTAGTGTCTCTCAATTATATGATTTAGACTTTGAGGTTAAGTTTGAATCTTCTCATTGTGTTATGTCTAAGGAAAATAAGATTGCTTTTATAGGTGTAAGACTAGGTAATATGTATGTCATTAATTGGCATGATGAATCATCTTTTAATGAAAAATGCTTAGTTTCAATAAATAAGAATGCAAACCTATAACATATGAGATTAGGACATGCAACACTTCTTTTACTTTTTAAATTGTCTAAAAATGAAGTAATTAAAGGTCTTCCTAAACTTGGATACATCAAAGATCATTATTGTGAACCTTAAATTAAAGCTAAGTATACTAGAGGTTCTTTTAAACCAAAGAAAAAATATGCACTTCTTGGATTTTAGAGCTTGTGCATATGGACTTGATTGGACCATCAATACATGCTAGTTTAGGAGGCAAGTTATATACTCTTGTTAATGTGGATGATTTTTTTGAGATTTTCTTGGGTTTATTTTCTTACTAATAAAAGTCATACCTTTAATGAGAATTGCTTGTGTATATGGGTTTATACTCTTGTTAAGTGGTGTAGATTATTTCAAAATGAAAAGAGCTTAGCAATCATTGCAATAAAGACGGATCACGAAGGAGAGTTTGAGTTCAAACTATTTGAAGAATGGTATGGAAAATACAGGATAGAGTATAATTTTTTGGCTCCAAGAACACCCCCAACAAAATGGCATTGTGGAGAGAAAGAACCACACTTTGGAAGAGATGAGCCAGACCATGTTGAACGAGAACAACCTTTCTAAGTACTTTTAGGCCGAAGCGATGAACATGACGTCCTACACAATCATTAGAGTACATCTTCGACGGGACCAAATGAAGACACCCTATGAGATGTGGAAAGTGAAGAAACCTAATATCTCATACTTTCATCCATTTGGTTGCAAAGTATATATCTTAAATAATGGAAAAGAAAATTTGACTCTAAATCTGACATTGGCATATTTTTAGGATATTCTAGTCATAGTAAAGTATATAAAGTGTTTAATGTTAGAACTAATATGGTTGAAGAGTCCATTCATTTTAAATTTGAAGATTTTATCTTGCCTATGGGAAAGGTAGTGTTTTGATGACTATGATGTAGGTGAAACGCCTAAGAAAGGTGAGCAAGGTGCTAATGAAGCCACTCAAATCGAGGAAAATATCCAAGATGAGGTTAAGGAGGAAGTTGAAGCACTTTTTCCACTTGAGAAGGATTGAGCACATGTCAACGAACATCCCATGGATCAAATCATTGGTAAAGTGAAAGATGGAGTTAGGGCTAAAAGAAGATTACTTGAGTACCACGGGAATTATGCCTTCCTCTCAATGGTAAAGCCCAAAAAAATCAAGGAATCCTTAGAGGATGATAAATGGTGGATGGCCATGCAAGAAGAACTCAATCAATTCAAGAGTTGTAATGTTTGGGAGTTAGTTCCACCTCCTAAGGACAAGGCGATTATTGGAGTTAAGTGGGTTCATAAGATCAAACATGATGAAGATAAAGCCCAATCAAGAATAAGTCAAGGTTGGTGGTTCAAGAGTACAATCAATTAGAAGGATTATATTATGAAGAGACTTTTGCACTGGTAGCAAGATTGAAGGCTATCCAACTACTATGTGATTATGCGGATCATAAGAAGATCAAACTATTTCAAATAAACCTAGAGAGCACGTTATCAAATGGAGTGATTAAAGAAGAGGTATATGTTAAAAAACCACCTAAATTTGAAGACCAAGAATACAAAAATCATGTATACAAGTTGAAAAGGCATTATATGGGTTGAAAAAAGCATCGAGAGCTTAGTACAAAAGGTTAAGCTCTTTCCTAATCCATCATGGCTACGAAAGGGGCCCTGTGGATAACACTCTCTTTATCAAGAAGCTTAAAAATGATGTGCTTATTTGTCAAATTTATGTTGATGACATTGTAATTAGTACTACTAACCCCTCTATGAGTGATGAATTTTGTTCTTGATGAAAGGCAAATATAAGATGAGCATGGTAGGGGAGCCCACCTTCTTCTTTGGACTTGACGTAAAACAAAAAGAGGAAGGAATCTTCATTCACCAGACCAAGTACACCAAGGAGTTGTTAAAGAAGTTCAATCTTTAATATTACAGTGAAATCCAAACTCCAATGACATCAACTCTAAAGCTTGGTAAAGATGAAGATGGGAAATCGGTGGATGTAAAGCCTATAGCGGTATGATTGGCTCACTCCTCTATTTAACGCATCTAGACCTGATGTTATGTTTGTGACTTGTATATGTGCTAGGTACCAATCTAATCCTAAAGAATCACACTTGAGTGCATCCAAAAGAATTTTTAGATACTTAATTAGAATAATAGGTTTAGGACTTTGGTATCCTTCCTTCTTAGATTTTAATCTTGTAGCCTATAGTAATGTGGATCATTGTGGATGTAAGTTGGATAAAAAAAAGTACTAGTGGGTCATGTCACTTTATTGGATCTTGCCTAATCTCATAGAGTAATAAGAAACAAACTAGTGTAGTTATAACCACGGCTGAATCAGAATATGTAGCTGTGGGGAGTGCGTGTGCAAAAGTGTTGTGTATTAAATATCAATTTAGTAGATTATGGAATAATGCTTAAAAATATTCCCATAATGTGTGATAACACTAGTGCTATTAATCCTATTAAAAATCCCATAATGCATATTAGAACCAAACACATAGAGATAAGGCATCACATCACTTCATGAGAGACCATGTTCCAAAGAATAATATAAGTTTAGAATTCATTAAAACCAATAACCAATTAGCAAATATTTTTACCAAAATTTTAGATAAAATGAACTTTGACTCGATAAGGTTTAGGCTACGAATGTGTAGTTTAAATAAGATATAAATTGATTTTTAATGATAATATGTTGAATTGTATTAATGTGTTATGATTTTGTTGCTCATGATAAATACTTAATTGAATCTTGGTCATATGTTTGATTTGCTCAATTTAGTTTTAATTAATGTTCGTTAATGTTAATTGTATATGATATGATGTTTTGATATAGTTATTAGGTTAATTTTGGAGGTTTGAGGTTGTTATGTGTTAATTTTGATAAGTATAGAGTGTTTTGTGGTGTTAAATGTTGATCTTGAATTCTTGATGTTGATATGTTTTGATGTGTTGATGATGCACTTAGGTTGTAGGTTGAAATGTTTGCTTTTAAATTTTAGAACATTGATGTTAGATGATTTGATTGAAATTGGTTTTGAATTGAATCCTAGTTGCATTTTCATATCATACATGATGATTATAACATAAAGCATGTAATTGTGCAAATCTGCGTTGAAATTATAGTTTCTGCATATTTACAACATATCATACAGTAATATGGTCACAGGATTGAAGGAATATGATCCGAAGGTAAATGGCTATCGTTGGGATGATAGTTGCTGCATCTGTGCAAAAATAACATATGTTTGGCTATAGAATAACGTACGCTATTCTAAAAATGAAAATAGAAAGAATAACGTATGACAGGCAGGCATTATCATATGTTAAATAATTAACGTACGTTACGTTTGGAATTAACGTACATTATTGGGTTCCAAACAGATTTTAAACTCTACAGAAAGCTCATTTCTCACATTTCCCTCTCTAAACCAACGCAAATCGTCTCGGAAACCTACCCTTAAAACCTCAAAAACCTACATTTTTCACTCCAAACTTATTCCAAAACACTTCCCCATCATTTAAATACAAAACCCAACCTTCAAACACCTTCAAAAACATCAAATTCCATCAGATTTCTCAGATTTTCCCCAAACCCTAATTTTCTAAAGCTTCAGATGGGACACAAAACGAGCGGCAAAAGACAAGGAGAGGTGAAGGAAGCTCGTCTAGACCACCTCTGGACTATGACGACACTAGGTTTGTGAGTAAGGAAGCTCAAATCTATTTTGACAATGTGTTGAGGGTGAACCATTTATTGAGAGCCTATTTTTTAGTTATAGTTCATTGAATTCAGTTAGTTTAGACTTAGAACCAACATTTAGGAGGATTTAATTTAGATCATGTGTCTCTAGAATGTTTGATATACATGAGGTTTTAATGAGGGAATTTTATGCGAATTTGTTGCACTATATTAATGAGTTTGGAGAGATTGTTATTAAGTCGAGGGTACATAAGAAATATATAGAGTTTGCCTAGAGAAACTTGAATTCATGGTTTCACTTGAAACAAAATAGGACAAGTGCTTAGGTAACTTTGAATACAATGACGATGAGACTTAGTATCACTTGAGAGATCCTAACTGGGTTCTTAGGAGCAGTGCAAACAAGGCCACAATGATTAGATGGATTAAATCAGAATCTCTATTGGATTAAGGAGATAGGGAGTTGGATTGCAACTATTTTGGAGTTCATATGAGGATTGTTCATAGTAGCTATCACAACTAAGGTGCACATCCAGAGTATTCTACGAGGGATTGATTTAGAGGTGATGTCTATGTTTTTTGAGGTGATGACATCAACTTTTGTTTCATTTTATGTCTTATATGATCAACAAAGCAGAGCATATGTGTCGAGAGAGTTATAGGACTCATTCCCGAGAGAGGAGAGCTGGGATGCAGTTTGGAGCCATTCTCAAACACATCTTTGATCAGTGCAGAATAGACTTGACGGGATTGAGAGGATCCAAGGTGCACAGTAATCAGGTTGTTTGAGACTCCTATTTAAGGACGATGAGATATTTTAGGACTATGTGTAACATCCTAAATAAAATAAAATTAAATTAAAAGTAAATTGGATGAAAAGGAATTGGAAATGAATGGCAAGAAAGATAGCACGAGTTGTGCTTGGGTTGTTTATGTTGTGCCATGAAGGAGGAGATAGGCACAAGTTGTGCCTTAGAAATGGTTGACCCAATGGAACAAGCACGAGTCAAGCTTGGCTTTAACAGATCGTGCATTAGATGTAGGCCACGATTTGATGGCACAAATTGTGCCATGGTCCTGTCGAGTTGGATAAAAAGACGATGCTCGATTTTAAAGCTTCATTCGTTACAGAAACATATCGAAAACTCTCAAAAACTAAGAGACTAATCGTGGAAACCCTAGAGGATGATTTGGAGACCGAATAATAACAAAAGATGATAGAATTCTATAAAATATGATTTTACGTAAGGTAATCTCTTGTCTTTCTATGTGTTGAATGCATCTCTGTGGTATTATGAGTAAAGGAAGGGTTATGGTTTCGGGTTTTGAGAAGGAGTTAGATGAATACTTTGTGAAATGTGTTGATATTTATTAGAATTGGAATTTTTGTGCCCTTGTGAATGATTTAGGAAGGGTTAATTGGAATATGGTTATGAAAGAGAGGAAATTAGGAACTATTGTCTTGTAAGAGATTTATTTGTGGAAATAATATGTGTTTAATGCAATTGTATGGAATCTATATGATAGGGGATTAATTACAAAACTTGGATAAGAGTTGGGCTTTATGCTGATTTAACGGGAGTTCGAGGTAAGTGTTTTACACTTACTATCATCGGTTTTACTCTTACAAAGGTGTTGAAATGATAGTTTAAAACAAGTCTAAGTGGACTTGATTGATAAGTAGATATATTGAGCTATATGTGTTCTTAATCCTGAATTGGCTATGTAAGAAAATGGTTTAAGTGTAAGAATAAGACCAAGCTCTTTTTATGGCTTATTAGTAATTATGGTGTGTAGGATTCTTAATGAATCTATAATAGAGTTGGTATTGGTAAACCATGCTTTTGAGTATGATATGATTGTGTGTACGATGTTTTATACTATGCGTTTATGAAGTATAATTTATGGGAGATGAGATTGACAAGTAATACAATCTTAGATTGAAGAGAAATACTTGCATGTGTTAATTATTTCTTGAGGATATAATTTATGTTTTAAAAGCACATAATATTATTAATGTGACTTATTGAAATTGAGAATGCAAGTATAGTGCTTGTGGATTAAGCTTAAAACATGAAAATGAGAGTTGCTTAATCTATGTTGATTTTTAAGAATAGAAATAATAGAGAAATGCATAAGTTGCATTTGCTAATGGATTTAATGCTATGCTTGAAGGAAAAGCTTATTATTGCTTTGAATATGAGAATGTGTTTCCATTCCATTTAATAAATTAATGCATAACATATGATTTGAGATTTGAGATACGTGTGATTATGTGTGATTAGTATCAATGCTCACATGTGATATGTTCTTATGAACATTAATAGCTTGAATTGTGATTTCTTGCTTGATATGATTGATATGACCATGATTGTGATGAGGATATCATTATGGCTTGATTATAATCTAGCCTTTATTGTTCCTATATAGCTTATGATATTGCTTGAGAATGGATTGATGCTATGCTCATTTGGCTATTTTCCTTTGATATTATTCTGATTGTGTTGACTTATGGTAGACAATATGGATAGCATGTGATTGATTATTCATACATATGATATGAGATTGAGTGACCATATAATGCATTTGATCATTCTGTGTTGCATTCATTGTGTGACACTTGGCCGATATCCTAGGCTGGGCCTGAGAATGATTCTGAGCTGGGCTCGATGTCGAACTGGGTTCGATGTCGATCTAGGACCGATGATTATTCCAGATGGACTTTCAATGCCAGTTTGGGACCGAGGAAAAAGAAAAGAAAAATAAAAAGAAAGTGAGAAAGTACCACCCCAAGGCATATTGTATGTGAATGCATTAGCATTGCATAAATGCATTCATTCTTATTTGATAATACATCTTATCTAATGTGTTTGAGAGCTTGATGCTATTTATATGGTATGATTGCGACCTTATGTAATGTTCATACTATTGTGTGCTTATGAACTTTGTGAGAATGTAAAAGTATGAGATTACTTGTTTTGATGAGATGTGGTTTTTTATGTTATTTGAAAGCAACTGTTGTACTATATGTTATGCTTTTATGAATGCTATGTAGTTTGATTAAGATTGAGTTAAGTAAAGTAATTAACCAAGTTGAATGATTGAGATAAAGATAAGGAACTTATAAATGGTTGGATACTGCTATGTGAAAGTGAATGAAATTGAATTGAGAAGTCTTTGAAATGAGTATTAAATGAAATGCTTGAGTTATGTTAAGAATTTTCGATTGTTGAACAAATCAGAAGCTCAGCACGACGCCGTGCTAAGCATCACGATTATTTTGCTGAGCTCCATGATATCAATTTCTTGGCACGACTTGTTCCAGAGAGTGGTTCATAATAAGGATGAGCACGAGGGCATGCCACCAGCACGACTCGTCCTTCTTGCGTATTTTTCTGGAAACAACTGATTCAATCAAATGAACGAAAAAGCACTTATATATTGGTACGTTAAATAAAAGTAGTTAAACACTTACTGAGTAATTAAAAAATTACTCACGCATTTGTTTAATTGTGTTGTTTACAGGATTAGACGGATTTCCACAAGGAGGAATTGAGCACGCATTTACTAAAAATGGATAATTTTGTAAAATAGTTTCAAATAAATCAGTTGGTTTGAACTTTGTACTATAATGTTCTTTGTATACATTTTTTACTAGATAAATTGTTAAATCTTTTAAATATAAAATATAATTATCCATGAATTTAATAAATGATTGGAATTAATAGAGATAAAATTTGAGTGTCACACTATGGATGAGGGATGGGTATTCTATCAATTTCTTGCCAACAGTACCATTTTGCATGATGGATCTCGTTATACTGCGATTAGCATCATACCTCCTCCTTCATGTCCAGTGGCCTTCTATAGCGGAGTAGGACCTCCCACTGCTGCACTTGTAGCTTCAGCTGCACAGTCCACTTTTGCACCTCCTCCTCCAATTTAGAGCTTTACTAGATATGTTCCTATTGATCCAGTCATTCTTCAGCTACTTACATCTTTGGAGCACGAGATGGCATCACTGGAGCGTGGGATGACATCTTTGGAGCGCAGAATGAGTTACTTAACTGAAATGATGAAGACAATTGTGGACAAGCTCAAATGCACATCTACTGAGGGAGTTAGAGCAGCTTCGTTGGCACCTAGGCGTGAGGCCATGGTTGGAGAGTTCGTTCCATCTATTAGGGGTGAGGAGCAGGTTGGCGAGTCCTCACATGCCACAGGAGGTGACACTTCACAGCGGGACTTCTCTCAAGCCACTTACTGGCAACATTGGGCACCTTCTTCTTGATCTTATTCCATATCCCACATGACCTACATCTCATCTAGATCAGTATATCTTTCATGTTGGTTTCTTATTAGGATTTTATAATGACTTTTATTGCATATTGTCCGCGCCAATGTCTTTCCTTGGCCGAGTCTCGATCGAGATGTAATTAAATCTTGATCAAGACTTGGTTTCTGTCCAAAAGAATGGCTTCTCTTGTTCATCTTTAAAGCCAAACCAAGTCCTTAATGCTCCATTTCATGACTCCAAAATAACCAAACTCGATGTGTCTTCGTTTTCCATCAAAACCTAGTGAAATCTTCATGTTCTTCAATCAAACCCTAGATAAACCAAAACAAGCATAAGCTTATAAAATCCATTAATTTATCTACTAAAATGACATGAAAATTAACTAAAATTAAATGGAATAAATGTGTATATTTGGCCCTATCACATATTCGACTATCTATGTATTTTCATTGACTATACTATGTACTTCCTTTAGTCACAGTTGTGCATTTTGCATTATGAATTGATATTTTATTTTCTCTATCTCCGTTGTTATTTATGGTTTATATATATTGATTATGTGTTTTATGCCACTGATTGTTGTTGAGAGGGGGGGGGTCATAGCTTTAAGGGGAGTTTTTATTCCTTTTGTGATAATGACAAAAGGAGGGAGAAAGATAGTGATGAGATATAGTGAACTTAAAATGTGCACTAAAAGAAAGAATTGAATAAAATTAGAATTAATTGTTGAAATGAACTTTGATTGCTATTATCCTTATTTCTACACATTGCTTTGATATATATCATGCTTGTGAAGCTAACATATTGACAAGACATTTATGTCTTGATCAAATCCACATCTTGTTATGGTTGTTGAATGTTTGCAATCTTGTATCTTCTTTAAGAGTTTTGTCATTATTAAAAAGGGGGAGATTGTTGGATCAAGGGTAATCAGCATTAAGTCCCTAATTAAGTTTTGATAATGTGGTAACTCTTTAAAGTGATAAAGATTGATTTTCAGTTTAAAATTGCATTTTGTGTAAAGGTAACGTACGTTAATGCTTTTGGGTAACATATGTTATTCATGCAGAAACCTAAAAAATCTAGGAGGATGATTAACGTTTGTTGAAGACATAAGAACGTACATTATAGTGATTAACGTACGTTAGTTTGGATTTTAATGTATGTTAATGGCGTCAGGTTTTCTGCCAAAAGTTTTTGTTTCTACTTAAATGAAATGTGCAACAAAATGGTCTAGGTAACGTACGTTAAGGAAGATGGAAACATATGTTAACGGGCCTGACAACGCATAACGGCTAATTTTAAAAAGACGAGTAATAGCTCTATTTTGTGTCTAACGGCTCTACAAGCTCAAGAAGGTATGAAGACCTCAAAGAAAGACAAGATAGGATAGAGAAACATTATAAGAAGATTAGAAATCATCTTATTCATCTATTTTGAGAGAGAATCTCCTTGAGCTTACATGTATTGTTCTTGAAACAACCTAGGATTGTTTGCATCATCTTGTTTGTATTGTAAAGTTCTCATTTACCTTAAAAGTGAAGTTGTAAGAGTTCACACTTAGCTTGAAAGTGTATACAAGAGTTCTCATTTAGCTAGAAAGTGATTGTTGTGAATAGTTCTCATTAAACTAGAAAGTGACACTTAGTGAAGTCATTAAAAATCCTTAGCAAAGGTACTAAGGTAGTGGAGTAGGCACGGTTAGTGTCAAACCACTCTAAATTCCTTGTGTTATTTATTACTTGTTTACATTGCCACCAAGTGTTTGATAGAATTCTGCAAAGAAGCAGAAAAATGAACATACACGATTTAACGCCCCCTTCTCGTGTATCAAAAAATTCTTGTATCTATAGTATCAAACAGAGATCCAAAGTTTACTTGCAGATTTTGGTAGACCTTATAGAGTGCCTTAGGTACAAATTAAATTTCAGTACTGTTTCTATCCACAGACTGATGGATAGAATGAAAGAATGATTCAGACATTAGAAGAAATGTTGCGATCTGTGTTTTGGAGTTTCCGAGTTCTTGGGATAGATATGTGCCACTAATAGAATTTTCTTACAATAATCAATATTATAGTAATGTTGACATGGCACCATATGAAGCTCTATATG
Organism: Breynia disticha f. nivosa; assembly: GCA_948193385.1. Classification (NCBI taxonomy): domain Eukaryota; kingdom Viridiplantae; phylum Streptophyta; class Magnoliopsida; order Malpighiales; family Phyllanthaceae; genus Breynia; species Breynia disticha. The sequence continues at coordinate 8,109 of CANYCX012291005.1, read as the reverse complement.
GATGGAAGTATAGAAGTCTAATATACTGGAACAAAAATGGGGAAGAATTATTTCAAAGACCTGAACTTGTGCAAAAAATTATAAAAAAAGTAGAGCTGATCAAAAGTAAATTAAAATCTACACAAGATAGACAGAAAGGTTATTGATAGGAGAGAGATGGAATATAACATGGGAGAAAAGGTCTTTTTAAAAGTATCTCCCTAGAAAGGAATAATTAGATTAAAAAAACAAAGGAAAGTTGAGTCCCAAATACATTGGACCATATGAAATTATAGAGTAGATTGGTCCTTTGGCTTATAGACTTGCTCTACCTGTAGAGTTAGCACAGATACATGATGTATTCCATGTAAGTATTCTTAGGAGATATAGATTATATCCTACCAATGATATACTGGAATCAGAGATACATATGATAGAAAATTTTACTTATACACCAATATTGATTGTGGATCATAGGATAAAACGGCTAAAGGCCAAACAAATTCCTATAGTTAAAGTTCTTTTGAAACATCATACATAACATGGAAGATAGAGGACAGGATGGGATGAGACTATCCACAGCTATTCACAGGTAAGTTTTTACATATGAAGTTATTGCATTCTCATATAGAAATACATAGGATAAAAGATAACAAAGATTGATATAGCATAAATAGAATAAAGATATCAATAATAGTGAATAGAAATGAATTTCAAGTATGAAATTCTTTAAAGGAAAGATTTGTAACATTTTCATCCTAAAGCTCTATAATTAATAAAATGATTAACATAATTAAGAACGAATTAGATAAATTAAAGAATATGTCATGTTAGTTATGAGTAGATATATAGTAGACAGTGAGTATACATATATAGGAGAATTTTTTTAGAAATACATGGAGTACATGGGTGGGAGACTACACGCGGTGGATTATGAGCGGTAGTTACGACAACGCGTAGTCAAGTACAAGGAATGGACAACAGACGCGTGGTCGCAGCTACCTCTTGTAGTTTTCTATGACCGCTTGTAGCATGTGAAATATGGCACAATTTCAGAAAGAATTGGACTTGAAGCATGAGGTGGATTATTTGAGAATAAAAGGAAGTAGAGGAAGATGAAAATGAAGCAGAAGAGAAGAATTGGACTTGAAGCATGAGGTGGATTATTTGCGAGAGGCTTGAGAGAGGGAATAAAGAGAAATTGAGGGAATTAAGTTAGGAATTGAGTCAAAACATCAGATTGAGCATAGTTTTGAGCCGAGGAACAATTTATTAGGTCAATACAGGAAATCTATGGAGAAAAGGTAAGAATTTACAAAATTATATAGAATTTATCATGAATTTAGTTTAGAAATAGAAAATTGTTGATAATTGAAGAAAATAGGAAATTGATGAAATTGAAATAGGAGCATGCATATGCATATGTCGTTTATATTGATTTTTATAGAGAATTTTGTATATGATTATATAGGATGACATGCCAGGCAAGTAGGTCATGATCAGAACTGACGTTACTCCGAGTATTTCACTTAGCAGGTGAGTAATCTAACTCACTTTTAAATACGATTAAAATTATTAATTATATTTGCGATAAAATGGTCAATTATGAAAATGGATGTATATGCGCATGAATACGTTAAAACAGAAATGTATATGTATATACAATTGAATTGCGAACAAGTACACAAAATACGAAATGAAATGTGAATAGGTACATGAACGATTGTTTATATGTGTGTGTGTGTGTGTATGTATTGGAGGACTAGATTTGGTGGTGATTATGTTTATATGATCTATTATATGTCGACAGAAATATATACAGCAAAACAGCATAGTCTATTACAGGAAAACATATTGACTGTTACAAGATAACAACGTTGACTGTTACAGGTTGCATGATATGTATTATAGTTCTATATGAACGATTCTTTTTTACAATTACAATTATGAGTACAGTTGATATGATTTAAAATACAAAAAAATGACATGTTATGTATAATATAAATATGAACATGAATTATTTATGTTATTATGTTTATGAAATAAATGATTACTCACTGAGCTCGCATCTCATAAAATTTGCATTCACATATTTTGTTTTCAGGATAAAGTAGATTGCCAGTGTTGATTATGGAGATACCTATAGGTGGATCAGCTCCTCCTACACAGCATCTCTCTCTCTACTTCAGAAATGATCTTAGTATTTGTACATATGTTTGACTGCATGACATGTTTGTATATGGATAGATTGTATATTTGCTTATTAATAGATACATATATGACTGTTGTTAGCACAGATTGAGTTATATGCTGATGTTGGATGGTAGTACATGTTGAGGTGCATGTTGAGATTGATATGATTATATATATGCATGAGAGTTGATGTTGTTATTTATGATTGTTTTATAGGTTTGATTATAAGTTGATATTGAGTGTATTACAGGTTACAATAGATTCACAAAAATTGTACTTAATTGCTACAGGTGTTTAGATCAACACAAGGTCGAGCCCATGAGTTTGTTGACTAACACGATCCGTATTCTGATTATATATTAGACCAAACTGTAAACTATTTACACGGAAAACAATAGAAATTTTCTATGTTGATATGAAATGACAAGTATAATTCTTAGAAGTACAGGATAGTTGTGGAGCTCAAAATTAAAAACTTTATGCTTTGATTATTTTCCAATATCTCATAAAAACAAGGATTCATACAAAGAGTTAAAGAAATTTACAACAATTTCCAATAAATTGTTACCAAACAATTTTATCAAACTCAAACTCTTTTGCAAATAATTCCTGTTTTCAAAACACGTGCTCGAATCCTCCTCATGAATCCTATTAAACCTACACATCATTAAAACAACCAAAAGGGTGAGTATATAAAATACTCAGTAAGTGATAACAAAATGTTGTTAAAATGATGTACAGGAAAAACTCCAGTCAGCACGGTTGCTCGATAAACACGAGGACGTGTTCATCTCTGATTTCCCAATAGGCACGATCATGCCTCATTTGAGCACGAGATCGTGCTCATTACTTTTATCCAAATTCAATATTAAGCAAGAGGATGTGCTACTCAACACGAGGTCGTGTTGAAGTACGAAAATGCCTAATTCACACAGAGCACAATATTAATCCACATAGAATTATAATCTCAATCAATATCGTGTATGCTCATCAACAAAATAAGTCCATGCTTTAATAAAAACAACATGTTAGCTACATGTCACTCATATATCAACATCTCAAATGAGCATACAAGTCACAATCAAGGCAAGAACACAAAATTAAGCCAAATCTCAATCATGCTCATAAATCAATTAAGCAAGAAATCATATCTAGCTTATTAGGTTTATACATATGAGAATTTCTCTTTATTCTTTCTTTACTTAATCAAGCTTTCGTAGCTTTTTGTATTATTCCTTGAAATTTCTTAAGAACATATTAGTTCTTTATTTCACAAGGATAAGTGTATGGACAGTTATAAAACCACACTTATGATCTTTTCAACTCTTTCATAAGTTCTATTCATATTCACATAAGCATTAATTAAGCTTATTTCATTCATTGCCAAAATGGCAAGCTATCCAATTATATAGGAGCATAATCTTAATAAGAATGAAACACTTACCAATATCAACTCTAGTTCATGTAAATTAGCATTTCAAGGTTTCAATATTGGTAAGCCTTTTATCAAGAATAATTCATAAGTACACCATATGAATTAGCTTCACAAACTTAATATATACATATTAAGTATAACCCCCTTACCTTAGCTCCATACAATCGGCAAAATACCCAATTCATCCAAGCTCCATAGTAAAACTCCTATCACATAATACCATTTCATTAAACACAGATTTAATTCCTCATTATATGCTTCTAAAGCAATATTTCCAGCTATTCTCTTTCTCCTAAAACATACTTCAGTAACTCATAAAATCTCTGATTTACTATTCCTCACAATTCACAATCATCTTAAAAATTTTAATCAACTCAAATTTCACTAAATTCAATCACTATTATTATCTTATTCTGCTCAACATCTCAACCTCAACTTTTGACCATTACTCATACAACACAAGGTGATAGCAAACTAAGAGACATATAAAATTACCTTACATGTGATCATTTTCTATAGAAATACATCATCTGTTGTGCATATTCAATCTCCAGATCATCTGTAGGGTTTTCTATGTAGTTCTCTCAAGTTTCTATAAGTTTTAGAGTACAAATGAAGGTTGAGAATTGAACACCGTTTATTTAAAATCTATTCGGCATGACCATTCAATGATTTGGCACGATTCGTGCCATTTTCTATCCTCAGCACGATCCCATCCAATGCAACACGTCTCGTGCCAATTGATCCTTTTATGGCACGGTTACATGCATTAGGACACCTCCTAGTTCATTTATTAATCCATGACATGGTGCACAATTTAAACAGGCACGTCTCGTGCCCATTTCTTCTATGGCACGCCCTACCACTATGTTAGGCATGGCTTGTGCCATTTTTTCCATCTAAGCATGAGCTCATCAAATCAACCACATTTCATGCCATTTCTGCTCAAACATAGTTCACACCTACACTTTCTTATATTCATTTCCAATTATATCCATCTTAACATCTTTGTATTCATTCAATTTTCCTTCCACTTTATTTCCATTTTCATGTCATAATTCATATTATCTTTATTTTATGAAATTCAGGATGTTACAATAGTAGTCAAAAGTTTTGAATTATTCGCTAAATTATGAATAGATGAACACTAGTTATATGATTTAATAGTTAATAATTTTAGGATGTTTCAACTTGTTATAACCATACTTGTCACTCTTATTACTCGCACGTTAGGCGTATATGAAAGTAGAGAGTGATTCAAGGTCCTACATATGTCAGCTTAAATATTGAGAAACACATTTAAGGAAGTTCTATCATAATATGCACATGAATAAATATGATAAAACTAAAAATTTGTCATTTTATTAATCATAAATAAAGAGTACAATGTATTGGGCTAGTGCTACACTAACACTAGCTTTGTTTATTTTTTGGATATTTTTTTATTTTTTAGGGAATAAGGGTTGATTTCATATGTATCCTACTTTAACTATTTATTTATAAACTAATTAAAATTTAAAATTATTTGTACCTTTACTTCTTAAATTGTAAATATACCTCATTTCTGAAGTACTTAAAGTTTATAAATAGTTTATATAAAGTTGATACTTAGTTTAAAATGATAAAAAATTTATATAAATGTTAATATTTAAAAAATCATAAAAAATATGACAATTTAGTATATATCAAACTAAAGTTTATATTAAGTTTAAATACATAAAAAAAATAGATATAAATTTATACATAAAAATATTTAAATTCACATAAAAGATTTATATGTAGTTTTATTAGGTTTGTACCTACAAAAAGAATTATTCCATACAAAATCTAATTAAAAAGTAAAACTTACTACTCTTTTTGTTAAATAGAGAAAATAATTGTTTTATTTCTCTTTTTTCTTCTTTTTCTTGTTTCTAATGATCAGCAATTAATTTTTTATTTTTTGAAATTATATTTTCTGATATTTGATAATTAAATATTAAAAATATTAAAAAATATAATTTTATATTTTAAAAATAATAATTATTTTTTGTTAATTTTTAAATTATAATTTTATTGAGTTATTTTTTGTTGATAATAAATATTAAAAAATAAAAAAACATTTTAAGAAAAAAAATCCCTCAAAACAAATACTTAATAATGTCACATGCCCTTTTTAATTTACATAATTTAAAAAATACCTTTATTCGTTTTTGATTTTGATAAATGCATATGTTGATTGTTTGTTTTAAAAAGTTGCTCATGTATGGTTTCATTTTTTAAGTTTATACCCAAATGACTTCTTTTTTAATTATTAAGGGTATTTTAGGTAGTTTACATCTAATGATTTTAAAAAAAAATCTTTTAAAAGAAATTTACACTCATTTGTTCCTGCGATTCATCATAACCCTAATTCTACCACTATTCACTATCAATACAGAAAACAAAACAACTTCTTCTCCTCTTTCCGTCTCTCCAATCGGCAACATCGCTCATCAATCTCCACCTTTCTCTCCTCTATCATGTCATCAACCTCAAAAATCTCTACCTCTTTTTTCTTTGGAAGAAGATCAAAAGAAGATAATTTCTTCTTTGTCTATGATTTTTTCCATTTTTTCTTTGTTCTTTTGATTTTTTATTTTAATCGCTTTGTTCGATTATTTTTAGTTTTTTCGACTTATTTTTACTTTCACTTAGGTTTTTGATTGTTATAATTTGTATTTTTGGCTTTGTTTTTGTAATTTTTGTGTGTTTTTATTCGTTTGAACTTTGTTAAAATGCTTTTTGTTCTTTTTCGAAGATTTTACTGTTGTTCTGAAGTAATATGTCTATTCTTTTTTTTTTCAGATTCAGTTTAAATGATCAATGTTGAACTTATTTGAACAATATACTGGTTATTTTATGTTATTAAACTAAATTATTGTGTGATTAAATAAATTATTATTTGTCAATTTTTTTGAACAAATTTGTTCTTTTAATTTAAAAATTCGTTCAGCTGTTCAAATTATTGTAGTCATTTTAAGTCTTTATATTTAATTAATTTGCACTTATATTTTGTTTAATCATTTTAATTTGATTTATAGGTTTTTGTGATTACTATAGTTTTGTTAAATTTTGTTGATTTTTATCATATTTGAGCATAGTATATGTTGTTTGTGTTGATTTTGATGTTGAATTTTCTTGAACTAAATTGTTATGTGATTAACTAAATTATACTTTGTCAATATTTTGTCTGAACTAATCTGTACTTTAATTTGAAAATTTGTTAAGCTGATCAAATTTGAATTTATTTGATCAAATTTGAACTTTTCAAAACTAATCTATGTTATTTTAAAATTTTGTTCAGCTGATCAAATTTATACTTATTTGATCAAATTTGTACATTTTTAACCTTTTTTACTAATATGTGTATATTTTGAACATTTTTTCAACTGTCTTCATATTTTGTTTCTTCTTTTTTGTCTAATTAATCAAATTTGTATTTATTTGGACATTATTCAGGATGTTAAAAAAGACTTTTTTGGACATATTATGCAGGATACTAGGTTGAACATAATTTATTAAAATGAGACATAATTGATTTAATTTGAATATTTTCAAAAGAAAATATCTATAAATGAGCTTTTTTAGGACCAAATGAACATTATTAATCATTTTATTAACAATTTTTAAACTAATACGGACTAAATTGAACAATTTTTAATAAATGTTATAAAAAAATCTGAATGAATAAAAATAAAAAATAACATCAACTATTTCAAATTCGTGAACATATTTGCACTTTTTTAACTTAATTGGACAAATTAAGTTAAAAGATTAAGAAAATAAAAAAAATAGAGAGAATAATAAGAAGATAAAATTTGTAAGTTCAAAAAAAAATATTAAATTTAATGTTATAACAAAAATAAAATTATAATGTTATAAAAGTGTTACAAACCAAAAATAAACTCCTATGATCTTATTTTGATGAGAAAACTTGGAAAGTATAGATAACTGAATAGTCCTCTCAATTAGCTAGAAATATTAAATTTAATTAGAAAGAATGAATCATGTCTAATCTTGCGTACACAAAATGAATGCTGGAGAAAATATTGAGGATTGTAACATTAAGTGTAATCAGAATCAGGGAAGCGAGAAAGAAACTCACTAGTTAGCATCTCCAAAGCAACTCTTTAAAATTATTGTTAAAATTGAATTAAATAAATAGTTCAATAAAAAATAAAGAGTTAAATGTAATTATGTCTACAATGTTACTCTTTATAATTAACTTTATACTTTTTAAATAATAACAAAATTTTATCAACTAAGCAGAAACTCTTAAATGAAATCTACATACACCAACACAATTAACTGTTACGATTCCTCAACAATAACACATAGCTCTAAAAGGTTCACACACAAGAAAGCTTGATCTTCTTTTCAATAAATTATGAATCAATTTCCCATAACAAGGACTATATTATTTTCTTCATTGAGAATGGGACCCTTGCATCTCTTGAAAATGAATAGATATGGAGATTCAA
>CANYCX012289531.1:0-11132 GCA_948193385.1 Breynia disticha f. nivosa | reverse complement strand
TAATTAATAAAATTATCTTTATAATAAAAAAACAGTCCGCAGAGTTAATGATTATTCAAATTTAAATTTCAAAATAAGCTTGTTAAAAAATATTAATTAATAAATATATCTTTATAGTCTTTCGTCTTTTCCTTTTTTTTTTAGCACTTCTTCTTTTCCTTTTATAACCTGAATATATAAGACTATTTATCTATTCCATAATAATTTATTTGTTAGTATTTATTTTCTTTTATTTTTAGAAAAATTTGTTGTAGTTGGAAAAATACAGTTGAGAAATTTTTGGTTAAGTTACTTAAGTTGAAAGAATTGATTTTGTGATTATTATTAAGCTAACGTATATGTGGTTTTTTTAAGTGAAATACACAAGGAAGAGCGACGTTGTCAATTGCCAAGAACGTGAAATAAAGTAATTTTTTTTTTTTTTGAAATCAAATAAAGTAATGTTTTGAATATCGAGTTTTGATGTAAGACACCTTCTTCAAATTGACACAGTATCAACTCCAAATTCCCAATACTATGGTGGAAAAAAAAAGACAAAAAAGGTGATAATTAGCCTTTTAATTTTATTTTATTTTTATATAATTTTAATTGACGTATTTTTTAATTGATGTAATTTTGAATTGAAAATTATTAGTGTAATTTTTCATTCCAAATTAATGTATCTTTAATCTTTTTATCTATATTAAATTAAATTAATAATGCATGATATAATGAGTTAGCTAAAAAATATAGGCTAAAAAATAATTTTATTAGTGAAATCTCATGTACTAAAGGAAAAGTCATTAGCTATTTTAGTGAGATTTGACATTGTATACGATTGACAATTGGAATCAATTTAACAACTTTAATTAAAATTATTTACATATAAGTTCATTAACAATGTATCTGTTTATTTTTAAATATCGAAAAAACTTATCAACAGTGTTAGAAGATAAAAATAGATATGCTTGCTATCTCTTACTCACATTATTATCTCACTCGAAAAACAATCGAAAGGAAGCATTTGATTTGTGTGTTTAATTTGCATGATTCCAGAACCATGATTTGTTCTTGCTGGATGAACTGAGAAACCATCTTGATCTTAACATAATTGAGTGGCTTCAGGGTTATCTTCAATAAATAAATTTATTTTATTTAATGTTTATAATTTTTATATCATAAATATTTTATTAATTTTTTACATAAAATGATTTGTATAGATTGATTAAATTTGTACAATCATAATTATATCATTTTCAACGCATTGCGCGGATACAATTACTAGTCTTAGGACATCTCCAACTCACGCCAATTTAGCGTGGGTGGAGATGATATAAAGTAAATGGAGGGTCCAACCGACCCCTCTATCCACAAATTTTTGTAGTACCCCTTTGGGGTACTGTAGTTACCGTAACACTGTAGCTACCGTAAAAAATTTTATTTATTTATTTTTTTAATTATTAATTTTTAAATAATTTTAATATAATAAATAAATAAATAATTGAATTAAAATTGGAAAATTAATTTAATTTAAATATAATAAGTATAACAATTAAATAATAATTAATTAATTTTCCAAAAAAATGAGGAAAATAATTTAACATAATAATAATTTTAATTATAATGCAACAAACATCGATTCATTAATTTAAATAAAACAAACATCGTCCTTAATTATTGTAATGTTTGTTTTTTGTCATGTCTGTATTTGTGTTAATGTTTGCCTATGTTTTTTAATTATTGCAATGTTTTTTTAAATTCAAATTTTAATGTAATGTTTTATTTTTTTAACGTATCTTTTTAGAAATAATTTTTTTATGTATTAATGTTTTATTGATATTTAAATGGTATTTTATACGTAAAATAATTATATTGATTACTTGATTGTTAAATTCAATTACAAAATATATTATATATGAATATGCTTGGGATATTCTTTTTAGTGATAGAAATAGAGTAAAGCTAGTTGGAGTGAAATAGACTAAACACTGTGGCTGCTGTATTTTTTAGTAAGAATACTGTATTTTTTAGTATGTGGTTGGAGATGACCTTATATACTAAAATTAAAGGAGATCTTTAGAAATTGACACTTGCCACCTTGAATAATTGACACATGCACATCAAGAAAAATATACGATAAATATAATTTTGTGGAAAATAATAGTTTTATAATTTGAAAACTCTACATGATAAATATGATTTTTTTAAACTGCAACAATAATAATAAGTACAATTCTTCTTCAACTAAAATTTAGATTATAAAGTAAAAATTATTTCTTCACAAATCAAGTAGCTATTTAAATTATTAGATATTTATTTAACTATTTTTATTTTCATTATTATTATTATTATTATTATTATATAAAATATTAATAATTTAATTAATTTTTAAATAATAAATAAATAAATTTTAAATTATTTATTTATTCTTTATTATATTTAAATATTTATATTAAATTATTAATAATATAAAAATAATTTATAAAAAATAAAATAATTAAAATTAACAAAATTTATATAAATATAATATGCAACATTCTGCCACATCGCGTGGATTCTAACCGCTAGTAATGACTAAACTGGCAATGAGAGTTTTACTGAGGGTGCGTTTGGTATAGGGGAAATTAAGTAAGGAAATAACTAGCAGAGGAAATTAGTTACTTCTTTCATGTTTGGTTTGCATTTTAAAGACAACTTCCTGAGCAACTAGGGAAGTTATTTCCCCTAAACAAGGGGAAAAAAATAATAGCCACAATCTTGATATTTTTCTTCCTGAGTGTTATTTTACCATCTTACTCTTATCTTTTTCTCTCTTTTATCTCCATGTGTCGGTTTAGTTTTGCAAACTTGAGAAAACAGACACATCCGGCCAAATGGGTTCCTCCTTTTCTTAAACCTCCCCTCATTTGCTCCGGAAGACCATCACCATAGAAGGTAAAAATTTGGACTTTTATTTTTTTATTGCATTTTATCATTTTCTTTCTTGTTTCTCTTTATCAAAAAATTGTGATAATAAATTATTAATAAATTATTATAAAAATATTTTTTAAATAATATATGTATTTATAATAATTTATCAATAAATTTTATTAAAGATTTTTCTAAAAATTATAAAATTATATAAAATTTCATTAATTATAATATTATTACTTTATAAGGGTATTATGGATATACATTAAATAATATCATAATCTTCTCAGGAAATAGATTTGTATACAAAACACATAAAAATTATACTTTTTCAATAATTAACTTCTCAAATAATTTATTTCCTCAATAGTTTACTTCTCATAAACTTTCTTAATCGTTACCAAACAAAGTCATGAGACTTGGAGCTATTGAAGAAAAACCAAATGACGAGACTCCTCAACAAACAATGCTGAAAAAACTAAAAGAACAATAAGACTTGGAAAGGGACTCAAAAAATTATAAAGTCCCACTTCTAGAGAAAAGTGGCATGAACCAACCATTACCCTTCATTTCTCTTTTAAATTACTCACTAAATAAAAGAATAGAATAATCCTTAATATTGAAATATTTTAAATATTCCCATAGCCAAGATTCAAGGTCTCTCATCCAAATTAAAAAGGAATACCCCAAATTTTACCTCCATTATTATCCCAAACAAAACCTACTGATAATCTTCTTCTCAACTTATTCACCAACAAATAGATATCAAAATCCCTATTTTTAATCTCACAAATTTTAATAGTCTACCTTCTTTCTCCTCCATTTTAGCCCCCTCAAAAAATAAAATTCAAATTCAAATATTCTTTCTGTAAACCCTTAATTCACTATCCAAACCAACCCCCTTCAAGAAAACCATAAAGATTCCATTCTATTTCCCTCCCAATCTACCATTACACTTGAAAACCAATCTAATAAAAATAAACCCACCGCCACACCTCCACCACCACCACCATCACCACAACCACCGCACCCCCCACCAGTTCCCACATTTCCCCATATTCAAACAAAAAGACAAACAACTTAATCAAAGATCAAATCTTTAGCTCCGAAAGATGTCACATCTTGATCACATCCCATCTACACCTGGCAAATTCAAGATGGAAAAGTCCCCATATCCATATTCTAGACTTAGGTGGCATTCCTCCCTTGCAAAGCTCACGTTTTGGTCTTGTGTTTTCATTGGTGTAATTTTCCTCTTCTTTTACCAGTCCCCATCTTCCACCTCACCGACATCTAACCCTCATTCCGACCCATCTCGTCGCTCTCTTCGTACATCTTCCTGGGGCGGACCCACTTGGGAAAAGAGGGTCAGAGCCTCTGCTCGAGTCCGTTCACGAAATGGATTCTCCGTACTTGTGACTGGGGCAGCCGGTTTTGTTGGGACCCACGTCTCTGCTGCCTTGAAAAGGCGCGGAGATGGTGTGTTGGGTCTTGACAATTTCAATGATTACTACGATCCTTCATTGAAAAGAGCGAGGCAAGCGCTTCTTGAAAGGAGTGGGGTTTTTATTGTAGAGGGAGACATAAATGATGTTGCATTGTTGAAGAAGTTGTTCCAAGTGGTGGCATTTAGTCATGTTATGCACTTGGCCGCGCAGGCAGGTGTGAGGTATGCAATGCAGAATCCTGGCTCTTATGTTCATAGTAATATTGCTGGATTTGTCAATTTGCTTGAAGTTTGTAAAGACGCTAATCCACAGCCTGCGATTGTGTGGGCTAGTTCTAGTTCTGTCTATGGATTAAATACCAAAGTCCCCTTTTCCGAGAAGGATAGGACCGATCAGCCTGCTAGTTTGTATGCTGCTACTAAGAAAGCAGGGGAGGAAATTGCTCATACTTATAATCATATTTACGGTCTTTCACTTACTGGCTTGCGATTTTTTACCGTTTATGGACCATGGGGGAGGCCGGATATGGCTTATTTCTTTTTTACCAGGGACATTTTGAAGGGAAAGAGCATTTCGATATTTGAGGGTGCAAATCATGGGACTGTTGCTAGGGATTTTACTTACATTGATGATATTGTAAAGGGTTGTTTAGCTGCATTGGATACAGCGGGGAAGAGTACCGGGAGCGGTGGTAAGAAGAAGGGGCTGGCACAGTTGAGGGTTTTCAATTTGGGGAATACTTCGCCTGTTCCAGTTTCGGATCTTGTTAGTATTTTGGAGAGGCTTTTGAAGGTGAAGGCTAAAAGGAGCATTATGAAATTGCCTATAAATGGGGATGTTCAGTTCACTCATGCCAATATTAGTTATGCACAGAGAGAACTCGGGTACAAACCTTCCACGGATCTGCGAACAGGGTTAAAGAAATTTGTTCGATGGTACCTCAATTATTATTCTGGTGGAGGGAAGAAGGCTGATGCAAGATGAATTGGAGATATTGGTTGGTTTGTGCCTCTTAAAGATTCTTGTTCATTCTAACTCTTATGACTTTCGCTTAATATTCTTGTGTTTGTTCGTTACACGAATTGCTGTGTTTTCCATATATGTTGAATTGATGTTGTATAAGGAGGATAAATGTAGCATTTTGAAGAAAGCTTTTGGTGGTTGCCGCTGGGCACTCCTTGAGTTGTATCCACAAAAAAATCTGAGACACTGTTTTATTTTGTTTCAATTTTTGGAATATGTAATTGTTGTAGTTTTAGCATTGTATAATTCATGACTCAGAGAGTATTTGCTGGACATGTATTATTGCTTTGCAATTTCAAATAAAATAGCACAGCATAATTCGAAATATTAATTAATTTGTGTTGCCTTTTATGAACTGCAATATAATGTATGAGCTGCAGTCATACAGTTTGGTTCCTCCTCCATAAGATTTTTCAGAACTGCAATGGCTTGTGATTAACAACTTCAGTGTTCAATTTGTATAGAATTGTGGAATAAAGTTTGTAGAGATTCAAGTATGTAGATATGGAGAAGAAGAGTGTGTGTGATCAACATGCAGAAATTTCTGATTGGTGTGGTAATTGCTTTATGTTTTGTGAATGTCTAATTAACTTAATTTTTGTTTTGCTTTGTTTTGAAGACAAGGTAGCTTTTTTAGCTGTTTTTTCCTCAGAATGAAGAAAGGTGGAGTAGGTTGATTGGGGAATGGAACTTGTTCTGTCTCTATTGAAATTATTTTGTAACTAATAGTTGGCAACGGTTACTTTATTCATTGGACTCTCTGTGGATTTTCTTCCGATTCATTGAAATTCCATGTAAATTTATATCAACACGTTCTATTTACGGATGTAAACAAATCGAGTCGACCCAAGTTTTGGATTGTCCAAGCTCGGCTCATTTAAAATTTTACGTATTACGAGCTCGAGCCGACCTATCTTGAGAAGCTTAAAATTTTGTTCAAGAACGGTTTATTTAAAGCTCACGAGTTAACGAGCCTGCTCATGAACTTTACCGAGTCTGAACTAAAATACAAATTCATTTGATAGCAAGAGAATTATTGGATGACGAGAGAGTTACGACAAAAAGTGACGAGTGTGGAGTTTTACAAGATAATGGTCATGAAAGTAGAGAGAGATAGAAGCAATGATAGAGATAACAAAATTAAGGTTTAGTAGTTGACTAGCAATGTACTCACGCGATGCGACGAAATTTTATATATTATAATTGTATTAATTTTGTTAATCTTAATATAATATAATTTATTTAAAAATTATTTTATAACAAATAGGACAATCAAATATCAATATACCATTTTTTTATTGTCTTAAATTTTAGTTTAGACCTAAGCGATCTTTCAGTCCATTCTTTAAGAATTAATGCCTCAGTTAATTTTTTTAAATAAATAAATATTTTTAAAATTTAACATCTAAAGTTTTTAAAAAAATCTTAATAGTAAAATAAAAAATATAAATGTTTTAAAAGAAAAATTATACATAAAAAGAAAAATCTATTATTTAAAATAAATTTATATTATAAGATAAATATATAGAGACCTGAGCGATGCTTCGAGTTGTTTATGAACAAAATTATTATTTGAAAAATTAATTCAAAATAATAATTATTTAAAATAATGAACAACTAAAAGATAATAATATTATCAATAAAATTAAAAATAATATAATGTATATTTAAAATTCAACAATTGCTACATAAAAAAATTATCATTATCATTATCATTATTTAAACATTATTTTGTAAAAT
This sequence comes from Breynia disticha f. nivosa, assembly GCA_948193385.1. Taxonomy (NCBI): domain Eukaryota; kingdom Viridiplantae; phylum Streptophyta; class Magnoliopsida; order Malpighiales; family Phyllanthaceae; genus Breynia; species Breynia disticha. Next base: position 4,032 of record CANYCX012289531.1, on the reverse strand, counting down.
TTTAAAATTTATTCAAAAATTTATCACTAAATTTGTATTTTATAATTAGTTGCTACATGTCACTCAATTATAGAGCAAAATGTCAATTTTTTTAAGTCTCTACCGCGGGATGCAACGGCATAATGCATATTACAATTATATTAATTTATCAATTTAAGTTATAATATATTTTTATAAATTATTTTATGTAATTAATAATTTTAATATAACTATTTAAAATATAATCAAAATAAAAAAATATTTTGAATAATTAATTAAAATATTTATTTTTATAATTATTTTAAGTTTTCTTATAACACTTTTGGATTTATAAAAAAATAATTATTTTTACAAATATTTTTGTCTAATTAAACATCATCATATTAATTATTTTAAAAAATAAAATATTATATAATTTATTATCAATACACATAATATTTTGTCACTATTTTTTTCTTAATTTATTATTATTAGTGGTAGAAAAAATATATTGAATATAACGTAAATATAGATATATTATCCATATTATTGATCAGATATATTGGTATTGATTTGATAATTATCTTTAAATATTAATCTATTTGATTTGAATTCAAATTTAATTAACAAATATTTAATTATTGCATATCAAGTTAAGTTTATAGTCTTATTTTTTTGTCACATATCAATTATATATTAAATTAAATGTCAAATATGTAATTTTACACTAGCATACTGTAATTTAAACATTATAATTAGTAATGACATAAAAAATTAATTTTCAAGTTAATTTATCTAAAACAAAAAACATATTTGACATTGAAATTTATTATTCATATAGAAATTGTGGTCTTTGTTAAATGTACTTACTTAAAACAAATAACACATTATTCATGACTTCATATTTTATACATCTTTGTAATTATAAAATTTACCTTATATACACTTTTTACACCTAAATTTGATAAAAAGATACATCTTCATTTAATTTACGAGTTTGTTCATGAATATTTCACGAGCCTAAATGAACCTCTTAAACGAGCATATTCAGGAGCTTACGAGTTGGATACCTGAGTCCTGACTGTTCAACCTAAAATTTTGTGTAAACGAGTCAAGTCATGAACTAACTCTAAACGAGCCGAACACCAAACTGTTCGCAAACGACTCGACTTGTTTATACTCCTAGCTCTATTCACTTCATTTTCTTCAATTTGTTTCTTTTGGTTTCTCATTAAAAAAATGTTTACAAATCCAACGATCATGATCAGCCAGTGCACCTAACATACGAAATTGCAATGCGTATGAAATTCCAAAAAATTATCAACGTCGAAATACGTAGTAACTCACACAAAAATTAAAGAAAATGAAGATAGTATCAAAATTTTGACATTTGGATAAACAAATAATTGAGATGTGTCATTATAAATTAAACAAATATATTTTTTAAATTAGATGCAACATAATAGATTTAAGAAAAAAATAAAGAAAATGAGGATAGATCGTCAAAATTTTGACACTTGGATAAAAATTTTGACACTTGAATAAACAAATAATTGACATATGTCATTATAAATTAAACAAATATATTTTTTGAATTAGATGCAACATAATAGATTTAAGAAAAAAATTAATAATGATTTTTGAATATATCTAAAACAAATCACCAGATAAAACCTAAAAAATTATTGTTGCATACAATTCAATTGCTATAAAATAAGAATTCAAATCAAAAACAAATTTATGATTTAAATCTTAATCCTAATTCTAATTCTAATTCTAATTCTAAGTTTAACAAAATGAGACATTTTTTTTGTTTTAATGAGCATCATACGTTGTTTTATTAATTTTCTTTTCAAAGTATTTTTCAAATAAAATTTATTCATCACCCATTTTTAATCATCATATATTTTCTTAAATCATATTGTTAAAAAAAATTAAATTGCCCAATCTTCAATTATTTTTTTTAAATATATTAAAATAAACATTGAATTACGGATTACTTTTTGGTCAATCAATTCTATGTTGATGACTATTTATAATTTATTTTAATTAGATAAGTAAGTTTTTTTAGATAAGTTTTTTTTTCTTTTTTTAAGATAAGTTTTTTTTTCTTTTTTTATAAGTTGGTTAATTTTTTATTTAATAAAGTTTTACATCTTGATATAACAATTGCATGTCATTACAATTTTAATATTATTCAATACTTAAACCTTTCTTGATTCACTAAAATTTTATCTTTATGAATATACTAAATATTCAAGCATCTATAAAATTTTAGGTTAAGTCCAATTGACATATCCATTGTGATTTCAATTAAGACTAACTTAATTAACATAAATAATTCGTATTACTTAGAATTTTGTCAAACGATTAAAACGAATTTTATCGTTTTCAACAAACCACCATCCTGATTGCATAATTATGCGATTACGTCTAAGTTTTACAAACTTAGTATCGTAGCTAAATACCGTCCCAATTATTGTCATGTTGGTCACTAAGATCATACAATGGTTCGTAAATATAATTTATTAGATCACATCCAATTACACAATATTACATTTTTTCGCTTATTTCCGGTCTTTTCTAAACCGAAAATTTGGTAAAATATTTTCACACAGAAAAAAACTATTTTACCACCCCTAACAATTTTGTCAAATCATTCGTTTAATTAAGAAATATACAATTTTTTTTCAAGATTAATTTATGGATTTCATCGTTGATTTTATTAAAACACATTTTAACTTCAATAATATCATCATTCATCCAAAAGAAAAATATTTCTTGATTTTAGGATTTATCGAGAGAATGCAAAAATTTAACGCCCCAAAATTTCGTATTTAATTAAAATATTAAATAAAATATGTGGAAAATGACGAAAAATTTTTCACGATTTATTTTATTAAATTATTTACGAGGGAAGAGTTGAGATTTATTTTAAATTGAGAATTTAGAAATTTAGAGAAAATTAGAAGCTTCGAGAATTTCGAAGTCGGAATTTAAAATGGGCCGAGTTAAAAAGAGGTTACGAAGTGAAGTAGACCCAAGCCAAAAGGAACCAATTCACTTAATTAATTAAAACCTCCACCGACCTTATTCCTCCTCCACTCACACGACACTCCCACTCATTTCCTCCTCACTTCACATTTTCTTCTTCTTTCCTCTTCTACACTAAAACTTCTTCTTCCTCCTCACCTCTTTATACAAAAACCTTCTTCCTCGAGCCACATCCCACCAAAAATCTGCAAGCGAATGGGTTTTGGAAATCGATTCTCAAGTTGATTCACGGTAAGATTGTCCTCCTTCCTTCCATTCCCGTTTCTTCTCAAAACCTTAATTTCAAAACCCCATAACTCTCTCATTTTAGCTCCGATTTGAGCAAATGATGACTCGTTGGAAAGTTTGAGATGTGTACTACCTAATGGTAACCAATTTTGATGTTAAATTTCTGATTAGGAACTCAAAATCGTCCAGAAAAGAGGCTGCCTGAATAGTGACGGGATTTGGAGTTTGAGTGGAGATTTTGTGCAAACGCGATTCTAATTGCGTTTCGTCACTTGGGTAAGTTTATTTGATGTATTTTAAGAGTGTTTCAAGTGTTGGATTACTTGGGTAATACCATATGTGTGAAATTGAAGCATTATTGAGTGATTTTGTTAGGTTTGGAATTGCTTGATTATACTTTTTTGTTCAATTGCTATACTTGATGATTTGAGAAATTCTTGAGAATTTTATTGATAATGTTATTGGTGAAACATCATAGGATGGAAAGTATGCTTGAACATATATTGATGCTTTGTATGGATATGTGTGACTATGCTATGAATTGATTGAGATTATTGTGGTTGAATTTCACATTTGATTTTGTAGCATGACATGAACATGCATGATTGTATTATATGATGATTCATATATCATGTATGTATATTGGGCTCATGGGGAGCATTTGACTAAAATGATGGCTCTTGGGAGCGTAATTGAAAATGAGGGAGTGGTTATGGCTCTTGAGAGCATAATTTAATGGATAGTACTTGATATGTGCTATACCGGGGCACCGTGGAAGTCTCAGTACTTTTC